>VXAC01001109.1:130569-152188 GCA_013399225.1 Rhipidura dahli | reverse complement strand
AAAAAAAAAAAAGGGAGGGAAAACATATTACTTTTTTCTTAGGGTCAACATCACCTGCATGTTCACGTGCCCTTTTAAGTGTTTCACTGAGTTTCACTATGCATTGAGTCTTCCTCAGAAGCTTATTTGAAATCACCACCGAAACAATAAACAAAACCAAAAAAAAACTCAAAACCACAACCCTCCAAAATAATGCAGAAGTCAGCCTGTGAAAGTCAAACCTCTGATATTTTCCTTTAATGGCAAATCAGTTTTGGAAAAGGATCTTAAAGTTACTTAGAAGTTGCTTGTCAAGAACTTTGCCTTTTTGTCACTAAGAATCTCTTTAAATCTGCCACAATTATTCAATAAAGACTTGTTGTAATTTAGCTCACATTTCGTTAAAACTAAAGTTTAGTATGGCCAAAGATATTCTCCTTTTCTGATTCTACTCTTCTACAGATTATGTCTTTCCACAGCATTTAGCGTCTTTCAGACCAGAAAGAAAATAGGGTTTTTCATGCCGCTCCAAGCCAAGTTTGAGGTGAACACTGGAACCAAGACCAAGAAACCTCTTCTCAAACCAGTGTCTTCCAAACGTGCCTTTATCTGTTACTCTATCATGCCTGAAATGGAAATTGCCAGAATTGAACAGGAGCCCAAAAATGGTTTTTTGACAACAGACATTTCTAAGTAGATAAGAATGAACATTATGCCAAAAATGAGAATGAAGGAGGCGATAAAAATTGTAGTTGGCAGTGAGACAAACAGAGAAGTCTCAAAATGGTGATGAAAAACCAAGGAATGCTCCAGCTAGAAGACAGCACTGTAAAAGAAATAGTCTGGGAATTATCATGAGCTGAGAGGAAAGGGTAAGTGTGAATGGCCTTTCAGAAACACCAGCCATAAAAGAGATGGGTCAGAAAAAAAACCCAAAAAGTTATTCATTCTTTCCTATAGTGCTGCATCTGTAGAACTAGACCTAAAAACCCAAGTCAACAATTCTTACAAGCACTACCAGTTTTGGAGTTATTCTCTCAAGGGCATTCAGTACAGCTGGACACTAAATAGCTTGCTACCAAGCAATGACTGAGTCTAAAACTGCTTCTTTGGAAAGATTATGCCAGATCAGCAATCTTTCAGAAGTTTATAGAACTAACCCTAATTTTAAATTTAATCAGTAAACTTATATTTGCAAGTTGTAAGCCAAATATCCCAAAGATTGAATCAAGGAAACTCTTTGGTAGAAACTTAGGAATTAAACACTGTGGGTAAAAAAACCCCAAACAAACTTAGCATTTGGTTCAAAATTAGCTGTTAAAATTGGGAAGGATGCCCATTAATAGGTATCCAGTTTTATGCTGTGTACAAATGACTTGTCCTAAGCACTCTCATTTACAGCCTGGATCAGACTCTCCCTAGTTGCCAGCACCTGGATGTAATGTCTGTAGCTGTCTGCTACAGACCTTAAGGGACACATGGGCACTTACACATCCAGATCTGGCTGTTAATAGCTCCACCCACTTTTTTCTCCCAAGTCCCTTTACCTACTCACCAGCTGGTGCAGCTTTGCCATCACACACTCACTCATCCACTACAGATGCTGGCACCATGTACACATGGTCTTCCTACTTCCCAGTCCAAGTTTATTAATAAGATAGTATTTATTAATAAAATAGGACAGACTGTGCTGATCAGGCGCAGGGAAAGCCAAACAAGCAGATCAATAACATATGATCAGTTATTTTTATCCCCTTTCACCTGTATTTCTCAAACTTCCTCCCCCAGTCATCCATGTACCTCTCTTTTTTCACCTTTCTCCCCTAAATATACCAGAACAAGTCTGGTGCAGTCCTGAAATACTTTTCTCCTCCATGCCATAATGTGTCTTACACCCCTGAACCAGCCCTAGTCCAAAAGGTGGTCTGCTCCTGATGATTTATCTTGAGTTTCACACCTGGACATGGAAGCTAAAGATCTCCTGGGTCACCTCTGGAAGGACCCAGACAAGGCAGGTGTTCCTCTGGAACCTGCAGTTTGTGTTCCCATCTGCAATCACGTGTCCCTGTGCTTTTCTGAGCTTGGAGAGATGAGCCTTTGTTTGACAGGGTAATGACCCATGGGATGGGCCTAGGAGTAGCTGCAGCTGGATAATATTTGGCTCTCAAATATCAGTGGTGTCTCTCTGTTCTCCTTTGTGGGCATGCAGAGGAACTTTTATCACATCACCTAACAAAGCTTGATTCAATCATAGTTCAACACTTTGTATTAATGCTGGCAAACAAACAGTTCCTGTATGCTAATATTTCCCTGTTCATATTTTCCAGAAAGAATACTTTTATATTTTGAAGGCTTCAAGTGACATATAATGATATAGATGGCTTCTTTTAGGCAAAGTCTATTTTATCAGATGATTTGTAAATTATTTATTCTTTAGAGTTATCCAGTCTCATTAGATGCAGTTATTCCCTTGAAATACTTGACTAAAACCCAGTTATTGTTCAGCTCAGCAGTCTGCGTTTGTCTTGAGTAGATCACACCTGACAGACAGCTTATGCTTCAGAAATCTTTCCAAGAGACATGCTATAATGGTACCAAAATGTTGCTGAACAGTTGGTGCTGAATGGGTACCAGATATTTCTGCATTTAAAGTTAGGCTGCTGATTGCAAATGTCACACTTTTTTTAAAAAGATCATGATAGAGCATTTCCATGTCCCAATTTAAGTAAAACTCCTCAGAAAAAAAAATCTACATAAACTTTTCAAGAAAATTAGTGATTTCTCACATGGAGATTTTATTAATTTTCATCTTCTGATTGTAATTCTATTCTAGCCCCATGCTCCCTGAAAAACCAAGGTCAAACCTAAAAATCTAATAGTGATTTTCTTTTCCCCTAATGAGGGGAAACAGCTTCCAGTAATGCTGATATCACCGGTTGGATATTTTTCCTTATACAATATTTTTTAATTACAATTTTTATATTTTATAATATCACATTGTAATATCACTTGTTTGGTTCTTGTGGCATTTACACTTGTGTTAAGTATGGGCTTCTACACTTCCATCCTTACCCAAAGTAGAGTTGCAAATTTTAACTTTAAACATCCCACAACATTAAATCCAATTAAAAAGGAATATAATTTTAGAATGGTTTGGGTTGGAAGGAACCTTAAAGACCATCAAGTTCTAACTACCCTACCATGTGTAGGGACTTCTCCCACTAGACCAGGCTGCTCAAAGCCCTGTTTAGTGTGGCATTGAATACTGCCAGGGTTAGACACCCACAGCTTCTTGGGGCAACCTGTTCCTGTGCCTCACCATCCCCCCTGTAAAGAATTTCTTCCATACATCTAACCTAAATTTGCCCTCTTTCAGTTTGAAGCCATTCCCTTTTGTCCCATCACTACATGGTTATGAAGAGTCCCTCTCCATCTTCCTGGTAAGCCCTCTTCAGATACTGGAAGGCTGCTATGAGATCCCCACTCAGCCTTCTCCAAGCTTAACAGCCCCAACTTTCTCAACCTGTCTACTCTGACAATCACACAGGCTATCACTCTACCAATCTCACAGGCTCCTCTGGACTTGCTCCAACTGTTCCATGAACTTCTTATGTTGCGTCTTCTTTTTCAATGTTGGAACAAGAAGTAATGGGTACAAATTGAAAGAGGACAAACTTGGGTTGGATATGAATGGAAGCTCCTTTCTGTGAGGGTGGTAAGACACTGGAACAGGTTGCCCAGGGATGTTTTAGATGCCTCAGCCTTGGTAGTGCTCAAGACCCAGTTGGATAAGGCCTTGAGCAGCCTGGTCTAGTGGGAGGTATCCCTGCCCACGGCAGGAAGGTTTGGAGCAAGTTGATCTCTAAAGTCCCTTCCAATCCCTTGACATTCTGAGATTCTCCCAGTGCCTGCATTTGCCATTCCCAACTCAGGTTGTGTGCCTATAGCACTTGCTATTGAAGACTGAAACACAGAAGTCATTGACAACCTCAGACTTTTCCATGACCAGGGTCTCCCAGTTCATTCTAGAGAGGGCCCACATTATTCCATATCTTTCTTTTGATAGTAACATACCTATAGAAGCCCTTCCTTTTGTCTGACATCCCTGACCAGCCTCAGTTGGGCCTTTCCTTTCCTAGCCTTATCCGTAGCTTCCCATACAATTTCCCTGTATTCCTCTCAGGACACCTGTCCACTCTTCCACCTCTGCAAGCTTCTGTTTTACCTCTGAGCTTTCTCAGCAGTTCCTTATTTATCTGCGCATATCTCCTGTAATTTTTCCCAATTTCTTCCTTGTTAGGATGCACCACTCCTGAGTTTGGAAGGTGCAATCCTTGAATATTAGCCAGTAATCTTGGGCCCCTCTGCCCTCCAAGTTCTACCCCACAGGACTCAACCTAGTAGGCCACTCAAGACGCCAAAGTCTGCTCTCCTGAAGGCCAGAGCAGCAAGCTTGCTGAACGCCTTCCTCACTTCCCTAAGAATCTCAAATTCCACCATCTCATGGTCACTACAGCCACAGCTGCCTTGGAGTATCACATGCTCCACCAGGTTCTTCTTGCTGGTAAGCTAAAATCCAGAGTTGCACCTCTTCTCATTGACTCCTCTATCACTCATATGAAGAACTTGTCACCAATATATTTGAAGAATTTCCTGGGATGCCTATGCCCTGCTGTGCTATCACAATGTATGTGATAGAACATTTTGGTAAAAATATTTAAATTCATAATAAAAAATAATACTAATGTACTCTAGTTAGTGCCAATAAATATAGGTCATAACTCAGCAAGTAAGCTGAAGAAGTCTTATATAAGGTAACCAAGTAAGAGACAAGGGGGAGAAAGTGTTCTGATGCCATCACAAAATATGTACAACCAATCCTAAAGCTCCTTACAAGTACTGATATAGCCCTGAATCAGGTGCCCAGGAGAAAACAAAAAGCTATCTCAGAACTTTTTGGTCTTCTCACCACAGCTTTCACAAACAAACATTACCACCCTCTCTCATGACTCCTTGCTAGAGGAAAGTATCCTATATCCAGATGCAATAACAGTCTTTAAACACAGATCAGCATTGGTGATGATGCTGTATTTATATATTAGTTGTCTCTAAGGTAAAATACAGCATGGACTGTTGTATTGTATTTTAATACAAGAACAGTTGCAGAGGTTTAAAAATATTTATATGTGCTTATATATATGGTAGACTATTACAGCAATACCAGTATTCAGAAAACTATGCATAGTCTCCAATGTTATGTTGCCATATTGAAGAAATAAGACCAAGGATATATTTCTTTTTTCCTTAAGCTTTGCCTTGGTAGGTTTCTGCCTTTTAATACCTCCAAAGCCTTTTAAGAATCCTACCATACTAAGACTAGTCTTCCCTTAAAAAGTACAAGTCTTCCTGGATGTTATTTAAGGTATTGTACTCCCTACCAGGTAAGTATGGAATGTAATGGTGATTTACTAACCATCTAGAATAGCTTTTGCATGTGAATTTCCTACAGAAGGGATGCTTGCAGCAAATACTTAATCAACACAGACACAGCAAAAAATATTTTCTTTCTTCAATATCGTACACCGTATCAGTTAAGAAACACTGCCAGATGCCTAAGTAATCAACCAGCTGGATGTATGCAGCATCTGTCTGTTTCTATACCTCCGTATTAGGCAGAAAACAGTGTTCCCCAAGCTGGATGAGAACTTCTGATCAAACACTGCAAAGAAATTACTATAACCACAAAGCAAGGGGCACTGTTCACATTATCTCCTTTACCATAAAAGCAATAAAACATCTAATAACAAAACAAAACCAGGCTGTGTTTAAGACACAGTGGAGGATTCTAATGGTAGTCTTTCAGTCTCTTCATTTTGGATTCCCAGTTCAGGTAATAACTATTTCTCTGTAAAGTCTGTCTATTCTTTACATGTAATCTTTTAATGAAGTCTCGTATTATTTTTTTCTGAATTAAGCATATTCTTCAACTAACTCTGCTGCTACTTGAAAACATATAGGATCTTCTTCACTCCCCCAGTAAAGAAATCTGCAATTCTTGTATTGTCTCCAATAACCGGTAAGTTTAAGGAAAATCATAAAAGGTTTTAACTTATAGTTCAGATAGCTTAAACTCAACTTAATTGATTTCCATTTAGACATTCAAAACTTCAAAGAAGTATCTGTCTTTATGATCAGTGGATATATTACTCAAAAGTAAGATGGTTTAAAAAATGCATGAAGACATGACATATACTATCAAATACCCAAAAGATTCATTTTGTAGAATTCATGCATTATCTGTCTGCAGATATCATCAATGGGCAGAAGACAGGCATCCAACTCTGCCAATATTCTGTGATTCTGTGATCTCTATAGTCATCTGAGAAACTTCTCATCAACCAAAAAAAAAAACCTAATGATCTTTCTCCTAAACAGAGAGTGGCATTCTTTACATGCCACACAGAAAAGGAACCACCAAGAAATACAGTGTGAAGGACAAGATGTCAAATTGAGAAGTTGGACTCATAAGAATCCACTGCATCACTCAACCTTGTGCCATCTACAGACTTGCTGTGGCTGCACACAATCCCACTGTCTGTATCACTGATAAAGATATCAAAGAGTGCCAGACCCAAGACAGAGCCATGAGAGACCGTACTTGTCACCAGCCTTCACGTGAACATAGAGCCATTGACTAAAACTCTCTGGCTGCATTCATCCAGGCAATTCCTTATCCACCAAGTAGTCCACCCTTCAAATCCATGTCTTTCCAGTTTGGATATGAGCATATTGTGTGGGACCATGTCGAGGCTTTACAGAACTTCAGGTAGATGACATCAGTCACTCTTTCCTTGTTGAGTATTTGCCACCACACCATTACAGAAGGCCACCAGATTGGTCAAGCAGGAGTTGCCTGGCTGTCTCAGTTTGCCTCCTTGTCTTGTATGGGCCTTAATATTGCTTCCATGATAATCCATGACATGATCTTCCCAGGCACAGAGGTGACACTTCCCCGAGTCTTTCCCTCCACAATTATAAGAGAAAGAGTGACTGGGTAGATTAAAGGTTAAATACTGTTTCCAATGTGAAGATTTTTAGCAAAACACTCTTCTATTCCAGACCTACAAACTAGTATCTACACAGTTCTGTATACAGAGTAGATTGAAATTTTACTTGGTGCCTGCTTTATAGATAATATCAAAGCAGTCAAATTTGTGTATAATTTTGCAGCCAATTATGTCTTTTCAATTAATTTGAAATCAATGACATCACAACCAGAAATCAATTTTCAAAGAGACATTGCTTTTGCAGGAAATAAACTTCTCATTCGAGTAGTCAGTGGTTCCACCACCTGGAAGTCCCAAAGGTTTTGTTTGCCAGTTGACATAATTTCAGGAAATCTCCAACACTCCACACACTCTCAACACACACCAAAAGCAGAAACAGTGTTGAACACTACATGATCATTAATACTTTCCATCTTAGAAATATTTGAACTAGTTTCATGTATCAAGAGAAGTCTGACATAACTGAGCGTTTGTTCCTCTTCAGTATTGACGTATATGACAGAAATATTTTACTGGTTCTTCTGAAAAAGACATGGGAAGTCCACGAGTTTTGTTGCTCTGTTGGTTTTTATTCAAGAAAATGAACTTATTTATTCATGTGCAGTGATATTCCAGTACCAGGAAAAATAAATATGTTTAACAAATACTTAGGAAGTGTGTACTCCTTGTCTTGAAATACCATAGTGAGATACACAGCCAATAACGCACAAGTACTGGTGAAATTTTGACTCCTGTGACCTGTAAGGATGTGTTGTACATATTTGAAATGACTCGCTAAGCAATCATTTACACTATGCTACCTACGATGTGACTAAGTTTACATGTATCCACTATTTAACATTGTCAAAATACTTTTTCCTAAGTACATACAATACTTTCCAATGTGTGCAGACCTGTAATCAAAAAATGGAAAAGGTAGACAGCAAAGAGTTAAGCAGATGGAGAGACAGAATCACCTCTGCCCTCCTCTCACTCCCTGCCATCCTTCCTTCCATTATATTAGGATGCAAAGTAGTTTAAAATGGGGTGTTTTTTGAAGAGCGTAGAGCTCCATTATGAACACTACTACATGCTTTTTGAAATTATTAGGTTTTTTTCAAAATCAAGCAGCATTATATATTTTGAAAGATGTCGTAAAACAGACTTCAAAAGAAAGGTAAAGAACACCAACTAGCAGTATAATAGTGATACACGCCATCAAATTTTTCAGATTTTCTCTCTTTTTATCTTTGCCTCTTTCCTTTCTCACTTCTCTGGAATTACCACTTAAACATGGAAATCATCACTATCTAAAGTTTTCCTGAAAGTTTTTCTATCAGAACCCAGTTTTTCTATAGATATCAGTATTTCTTTTCAAATAACCACCAGAAGTAATTTTTTATTGTTGTTATTGTTGTTGTTGTTTTATCAGTTTTCAACATGTGATATTTGGATGTAAAACCAAGACTTTTTTTGGAGTAGATGAGCATTGTGCAGAGGAACACATTAATCTTTTTTTTGATTACCCAACCATCCTGATCTCTGTCTTTTATTGTACTCCATCAAATAATATTTGGAATTCATTTTACTTACTCTCCACTGCTTTTACCTAAGGTAATTCAAGAAACTGCCCTTGTTCCAGATCACCTGTTACTGAATCACTGGTAAAATTGGCTGTTAAATGTTACTTCAAAGTTTGTCTGTCTAGAGAATCTCATTAGACTTCAGCTGCAGCTGCACACTGATTTACAATTTTATTGTCTCTGCATGTTTATAGTACGGCGGTTATCAACCAAAACAGGTAAGGAATACAGATTATTTAAGGAATGATTGTTCATCTTTTCTTGAAATACCAAATCAGAATACTGATCCTTACTAAGACAATGAATGCCATTTTCTGCCAGCAACAACATGAAACCCCATATTGCTCTTATTGTTATGCTCCTTGATCTTTTTGAATCACACCAACAGGACATGATCATAATTTAGCTCCAAAAGTCCTTGATCTGCACAAGTTCTGATTCCTAATTCTTAACCACATTATTTTTAAGTCAAATGGTGTTTTAGTGGTCTGCAGACAAGAAATATAACTTATCTTGCACTCACACAAGCTGTACTTCAATGTATATCATGATTTTGGAATCACTTGTGATAAGCATCTATTTAATCACTTTAATTTCTTTCCTGAAACCCAGCTTGGGTTCCCTACAAAATGAGTCTTTGCACAATTAATTCTGATTTTATATGACTTCACCAAGCTGTTGTCATTTCCTGAATTCAAATCAAAAAAAAAAAAAAAAAAAAAAAAAAAAAAAAAAAAAAAAAAAAAAAAAAAGCCAGCATCTTTTTGGAACAACATGACTTTTCTCCTCTAACTTTCTACCATGCAGAAACTAAGCATAACAATTTTTACCTACATTTAGGACTTTTTAAACCTTTAGTTAAACCTCTTTTCATGAACTATTCCTATCAATAGTATTTACTAGGATTCTTTATCTCTCTTAGGTCCCAAACCACTAGATGCTAAGATGAGAAGCATTAACAAATTTCTATTCCTAATATTTTTGCCTCTGGCTCAGAATGTATGCACAGAGAATTTAATTTCTCATACAGATATATTCTCAAGTATTGTCACTCCATCTAGCAGATATTTTATCATTTAATGGCCTTTTTTCACCTGCATCTTACCCCGAAGTTGTCCATAATCATTAGGTGTGTATACTTCTATTTGACTATGTACCGTCTTAATTTTCTCTTCATCGTATCAGAAATATTAACATACTTTAGTTTTGCTCACCACTATCATCTCATGGTTTTGCATGTACTTTTGTTTTCCTTAGCTTTTAAGAATATCACTTCTCAACAGAATTAACTTAATTTCTAGTTTCTAATGTTTCCAGCTAGCTTTTCCTTACTTGCCATCAACGGTATTTTAAATTAATAAAATCAAACATTTGCACTTATTTCTGAAATAATCAAAAGGTTTTTTGGTTTGTTTTTACTTTGCTACTCCTTATACAGAAAGAGCAGAAAACAAAAACCTAAAACCAAGATATTTTCAGTATTTTTTTTAAAGTAAGATGTACAGAAAATATGTTATCAAAATTTTAAAGGTGGATTATTCAGTAGCTTCCGTGAAAATAAACACAAATCAAAAGAAATAAAATCTCAACTAAACAGGCATACATTGCTGGACAGCTAAAATCCATGTTGCATGCCTCTTCATACATTTGAATTTAAGTCTGTTTACTTAAATAAATGAGGCTGTGCAACTTGCAATATTAATATGAACCTTTAATAGTGATGTTACACTGTGGGACAAGAACTTTTGAAATGAGCATGCACAACAGTCCTGTCTTTGATTGCTAAGATAATGAAAGCTCCTTAAAACTGTTCCTTCTCATTTAGACAGCTTAAAAACTTCCTAAAAGTAACACCACCTTTGAACATTGTGGTGTTCAACATCAGTAATGCATTTGTTTCTAGAGACTATATAAAAAATATGTAAATCTGATTATAAATTACAGAAAAAATAAAATTGGACAACAAATTTATTCTAAGTTGATCACTTTTTAATGATTAAAAGAGGTTTTTGTTTGAAGGTTTTGGTTGGGATTTTTTTTTCCTGTTTTTATTTTCCCATGTCAGGAGAGCCATTATATTACCAGTCCCAATTGGTACCGTTAAAAATTTGAAAAGATCTTGCGCAGCTTCAAATAGTTCAACTATGATGACTAGATCATGACTGTATTGGTTTAAACTGTTCTAACTGACTTGTCAACATCTCAAGGAAACTCACAGACTTGAAATATTTTTATTGACCTGGAAAGGCTGGAAGTTTTTGCCTAATCTAGAAAGAGTCAGCAGGGCTTAGACAAGACATTCACTGACCTGGAATGACTGCTTTTTCAGCCTTTCTTACTCCAGAATGATCGTGAAAGACTTTTAGCAACTATGCTCTTAGTAACAGGTAATCTGTTTTGCTGAGCAATGTGGTGTTACACATATTCCTTTCATTTCCAAAAGCACTTTAAGGGTCCATGCAATAATTACAACAATAAATACTGTATTGAATGCACAGTGTCTGTTGGGTGAAATATCTGGCACAGAACCTTTATAGTGCTTTAAGGTGTGTTTGTTTAGTCTCTGTTGCTGACATACCGAGGCTGATTCACTAGTGCTAGAATTTTCAAGGAGCTGCTTTTTCTTAGCCAGCAAAGATCATTAAAAGAAATATTATTAGGAATATATGATAAAGACACCATTATCCAGAAAGATTTCTTGATTTTAAAAAGGTATTTTTGAAAATAGGCAGCTGTAGCAAGAGATTTGTTTTTTGGGATCTGTAATTAATGCTACAGGTTAATTGCCTGATTGGAAAAACCTAAAAAATTTTCATAATATTTTACATTGATTGTGCATATTTTTGTTTCCCATGTTTCTGCTCAGTGTTTACAGAGCAAGAGCTATTTAAATTCTTTTTCCTTAATGAAAAGAAACTTGATTCCGTAGCCTGCTGCCTTACACATAATTTTCTAGGAGCAAACACCAAGGCCTTTGACTGAGGCCTGATCAGTCACTAATCAGGTTTTAAGCAGTTAACTTGTTGGGTCCTTCTTAAAGTCCTGTGGCTAGAGACGTTTTAAGTAGGCATGTAGTGGGTTAACCCCGACATGACAGACAGTTGCCTGGTCGAATGGTGCTTCTCGCAGTGTTACCTATAAAAATCCCATGGAAGGCAGGAGTTTGGGGGAGTTTTCCAGTCCAGGGGTGGTGGCCAGGAGCCCCGGGCTCACATGTCCTTTATTTTCTTCAAAGGACCTGCTTTTGATTTATTTCTTTAGTCAAAGAAGAGAAGTTATTATAACAGTAGAAAAGAAAGCTAAAGCAGATATAATATCAAGTATGTGGATAAAAAATTGACAATCTTTACATGGTAATTGCTTGGTAATCAGAATAATCACTCTTAAGTACTTATCAAGAAAAGTAGAACTCCTTAGAAAGAATGCTGTTCCTAAATTTTATGGGAGCTTAGATTTATATAGCTTAAGATCATTACAATTGTCTAGTTCTGCTGGTCCAAGTCCTTGAATTTTTTTAGTATGCTTACCTCAATTTACAAGAGCTATGTATTCACCCAGATATTTTCTCTTTAAAGAGGTGAGAGGGAAACAAAACCAGATTAGCTAGAGCAAGATTTTTAATGGAACTAGTAAATTTGAATGCAATTAAAGAGAAGATATCTAGACTGGGAATAGGTAAGATAGCAGGTTAAAAATTGAAGAAAGAGAACATTAAAGCAAAGCTTGCATTTTACTTCAGCAGAAATTTATAGAAAAATTGTTTCCAATGTCTGATTTTATTGTTGCTAAAAGGATAAAAAGCAAGTGTACTTGAGAAAGGTACATAGAAACAACTGAGGCAATAGATTAATTATGTTTGTCTTGAGAAGTACAGACTTGAAAGCCAATCAAAATGGTTTTCCTGCATGATAGAGAAAGCAATAGTAATCCTTCCTAAACCAGCAAAGGCTGCAAAATCACACTATGATTTGACAAGATAAAAAAATAAGTAAAATGAATAGTTGCTGGAGAAGATGATCCAGAAACCTTTCGTCAAGCTAAAGAACTAGAGATTAGCTTGAGTTGGAAGGGACTCTTTACAGATCATCTAGTCCAACCCCCCATCAGCTGATGGTCAGGGACAACATCAACTGCACCAGGTTGCTCAGAGACACATTCAACTGGACTTCAAATGTTCCCAGAGATGGGGCATCCAAAACATCTCTGGGCAACACATGTCAGTGTGTCACCACTCTTATAGTAAAAAATTTCTTAATTATATCTAATCTAAACTGACCATCTTGTAGTTTAAAACCATTTCCCTTGCTCCCCACAAAAGGCCCCCCTAAAAAGTTTGTTGCCATCATTGTTATAGGTCCCCTTTGAGTACAAACAGGGTATCTCATCTCTGTAGTATAAGTTGTTCACAGAATCCTCTTAATATTCTTTTCTGTGCAACACCACCCATGTCATAGAAAGGCACCTCTTTCTGTGTTAAAGAGTGATTATGACAGTGAGTGTCCATAGTCTCTTTCAGACAGTATTTTACCTAATTCAACAACCCCGTCTCTGTTCGGATTTTCTGGCACAGCTCAGTCGCTGTCCTCTACTACATAGCAAGGGCTTCTCTAACAAGTAAATGTTCTCTTGTTTATTTAACGAATGTCAATAAAAATGTCTGAGACATTGAATGACCATTAACCCATTCCACCACCAAAAATACACTAAAGTGACACAGCACTGGTGAAAATACTGTCAGTTATAAAAACATGTTATGATATTATGCAATTGTTCTTCCTTCAAAATAATAGTTTTCCTTCTTTCTCTTCCTGTTATATTATAAAATCATTTTTTCCAGTTAAACAGCTTTTTTTCTTCATTTTGTTAGCTTTTTCCTTTCCCTCAATTCCACAGTAAGCAGACTGTATGCACACACACACATGCACATCCACCCCCACCCCCCCCCTTTCTCAGTCTCTCTGCTTTTAGCAATAATTTGCACATAATGGAACAGCCAGAGGGGGGTTTGATCAATGACCTCTGTCTCGGAGATGCTGTTCCAAGGGAAACACATCTGCCAACATAAAGTATTGGAGCAATCATAGCTCAGTGAGCGCCGTAATAAGCAACTGTTACACTGGAGCCATCAGTCATGTTCAGTTACAGACCTGAAAGGATATGGCACCTCAGGGAGCAATGTCCTTCCATAAATTTGGGCAGCAATGAAGAATGATTTGCAATCAAGTAATAAAAGGCCTAAAAAAGGTCCACCACGCATACTAACATCCAATACAGCTGACAAAGAAAATAAAAAACCTTGGCATTGTTTGCTCGTTATGTAAACTACACAGCTGTCCAAGCAATTAAGATATGATTTTGGGAATTCTCTCGTAAAAATTTGCTAACAGCGCTTCCACTTGTAAAAGTGACATTCTTCTTTATCAGTAAAGTGCATTTCATTAAGGTAATGCAATTTCATCTAGCTTAATAGTAGGAATTGCTTAACCTTATGGCAAGAGTACGTAAACAACATAAAATTAATGACACTCCATGCATTGTGGGAATAGATTTGCATTAGTGACAGCATTGATCAAGTAATAGAGAAACTAACACACACTTCCAATTGTTAGTACTCTAGGGATTCCTGTTCACTATCTGCAAAGTCATATTCTAGTCTTCTGGTTGCAAAACTGTTAGAAAAGATAAAATTCACAGTAAGCTTTGCAATTCTTCAGTACTAACATTAATGAAATAAACATGATAAAAAAGACAAGGTTCTAAGGGGATCCATCTTCACAGGCAAGCTAAAAATGTGAATGAAAGAGAAGAGATGTGCAAAGGTTTTCTAGAAGTGATGATTGACTTTATATGTGCAACAGCCCCATGATTCAAGAGGTTTTTTCTTGCATTCATTCAGACGAGAAAATTTGTAAGTGCTGCAGACACCACTTCATGTTCTGATATTTTTATGAATCCAGCTACAGGAATGTTTAATATGCTTATATATTTCATTATTTCTGCTTCTCCCATTAATGGTATGGGTGTGCAGTTTTCCACAGTATTACGGGCTGGACAGTTCTCTAATATGTAAGATTTTTCACATGCCAAAAAACACCAAGGACATCTAAAGTCACATCTGCTCACAGGAGGATCTTCAGACTTTTTTCCTTCCTTTCTTCCAATGATGGGTTTTACAGACACATAGGACACAGTATAGGTCTATCAGCAGAGCCCATTTTGGGTAGTCTGACCCCTTTCTTATCAGAGATATTTCTCTCGGGCCCCTCTTGATGCACAAGGTTAAGAAACCTCTGCCTGCATGCATAGAGAGGCTTGGTGACTTCTGGAAAAGTCTCCCTTAGGCCAGTACAAACATGTCAATCCACAGGACTAGACCCTGGTAAAACAGCTAAATCTTGATTGTTAGCATTTATATACTGCACTGAAGACTAGCTTTCAGTTCCTCTTTGCTTCCAAGGAACCACTCAATAAAACTTGTCTGAAATGCTCTCATTTTATTAGTGTATGCCCTTGTTTTCTCACAGTCCAATTAAATGTTGTGGTTTAAAACCAGCTGGGAATGAAAGTCCAAATTAGCCTCCCTCTGGTGAGAGAGGAACATAGGCAGAGACTATGGGCTGGGATAACAATTTACTGAAAACAAACAGCAAGAAATGAACAGAAACAGCAACAGCACATTAATAATAAAATTATACGAAAGAGAGAGCGATTACACAAAAATGTGCTCACCACCCTGACCCAATTCCACATGGCTGCTGAGACAAAGACAAGTCGTCGGAGATTACCACTGCTGGCACCACCTGGCCTCCTGCTACAAAGGAGAAAATGGCAGACATAACCGCAGCCCTGCAGTGACAAAATCCCCTTCCCTGAGCCAGTGGAAAGCAATGATGGACAAAGCCCCTCAAGCCGGATCATCTGCATCGCTCCACTCCACCATGGCTCCGCATGGCACCTGCGGTGAATGCATGCTGTGGGGCTTGCCACTGTTTGGCTGGGCTGGGCTCAGCTCAGCTCCCTTCTACTTGGCTGTGTTCATCACTTGGACTTGCATTCTCTCATGGGAAAGAGGAACAAAATGGTGCTGCTGAAGCCATGTCCCCAGCAATGATTGTGTGGTATAGAACAGTGAGCTGGTCACGCTCACACAGCTCTGGGCTCCACCTCCTCTCAGCAACCGTAAGAAAACCAGGGTAGTGTATCAGCAGAAAACCCATCATAGGGATGATGGAAAGTAGGGAAATGAGGAATGCTTTAGAGGTTGGTGAGACACATCCAACAAGGGGTGCTACTTCTTCTGGGGCTTTTATTTTGGTTTGGTTTACAACTTATTTCTTACTTTGGAGCTTTTAATTTAAAAGACAAAAGCTAACTCTGGGTCTCTCCTCCGGATGCAGGACATAAATGAAGTTATTACCTGTAAATCCCCTTCACTTAATTAACTTCATGACTGAAAAAATGCCTCAGGCTGCAGATGTTCCTGCTAAAGCAACATGCACATAGTAGGCAAGCTTACAACACAGTCATGATCTCAAGTCTCCTTAAGCAATAGCAGTGCAAGGTGTTATTTAAAACAAGGGTGGGTGGCACTATCATATAATATTGGGTTAGACTCCATGTTCAAACTGTCCTTTTCATATTGAAGTTATTCTTCAACAGGAAAAAGATTCAAAGTTACGAAACAAGAGTCATGAAGCTAGAGGGAAAGACATTTTACTAGCAATCAGCCAGGTCCTTGACTATACAGACCTAGAGTGGAAAATCCAACAGAGAATAAATTCCTCTTATTTAAGAAGCATCAGTATGTCATTCCAGATGGCAGGCCAGACACATTGCTGGATTAATGAGCACAGAATAGAATGAACAGTATAAATCTGAAGCCTAAAAAGCCTAAATCTGTATAATTCCTAAACACATCAACAGGACCATCTCTAGGTACAGAACAAGAAGGTCTCTGTATGGATATCTCTAAACCAAGTAAGAAGAGGATTACGAGGATGCAATATACAAGTCTCTAAAGGCATTTGTTCTTAAACAGTTTACTTCTTTACTGCTATACACAGTAGGATTCCAGGATACTGTAGTTAACAGTGTTAACTATGACAGGAGAACTAGTACCAAGCAATGCTAAACAATTCCTGCAGGGTTTTAGAAGTCTGAGATTCAGACTTCTAAAATAAGCCCCTTTAAAAATATTTAAAGCAGTTTGGGTTTTTTCTTTTTTGCATGTCAGGCTACAGCTAATATACAGCTAGTCTAAGAAAGCTAGGCAAAGGTCCTATTATCTTGATTTTCTATTATCCATCAGGAAGTCCTCTTTACAGGGGAAAATTGCACTTTATAACAAATCTACATAAGAGCCTTTCATAATTTAGTCACCCATTCTCAGAGGGAGGAAATTAGCCTAACAATGGGCATCACAGGTAGTGCTATGCAGCTGTCCAGAAACTCTTAATTTCTAGGCGTAAGTCCTGCAGAGAGTGTTTATTTCTAAATATGAAACAATTACATTGTTTCAGAGTTTTTCCAGTTATATCTCCCAAGACTTACAGAAAGCACTGATATACCAAAAAAAAAAAAAAAAAAAAAAAAAAAATAGGGTCAAACCCCCTATGGATTTAAATAGAGATGTATTTGCATGTACCAAGACAGAAAAAAAATTTAAGTTCTTCTGTAAAGGATTACTAAATCAAAGGGCCACCATGTCTTAATTCTCTAATACCTTGATTTGATTTTATAGGTCCCATTCTTTCATGATTTGTGCACAAAAAGCTCTGTTCCTCAAATGTGTTTCTACAGTTTCCACAGGATTATTTATTACTATTTACACAGCAAAGTGATGTTTTTCTTAAAAGGTGATCTATCAATACTGCCTTCAGTCTTGAATGGAATTGATTGGAATCACTTATGATTGAATTAACACAGTAGGTCTGAGGGAAGGAGAAATAGATTTGAATTCTATACTTCCTTCTCATTTTTTATAAGGTGTATTTGAATTGGATAATTGTGTCCATAATATCATGCTTTTTAATCTATATTTCTTCTGTGCCCCCAACACAGAATTTTGATTTCTGCCAACAGTTATATCAGTTATATTATTATTATAGTTAATATCCCCCCTCCCTGTTTCCATCTCAAACACCTTTTAGTAAAAGTCACTACTCTTGTCATTTTGTAAGGTATGATGCATGGTCCCCTTTGCATCAGTGAGACTTTTTGCAGCCCTGGGGGCTCTACACATCATAAAACACAAATGATGAAATATTCCGCATATTAGTTAGAGTACAGTGGCCAAAATCGAGGTACCTCTTCTCTTTAAGGTTTAACAAAATATAAATAACTTATGAGAGGATTTCATCCATGAGTACAGGACCAAGATATAACCTTCTTGGACTTCCAGGCACTTATGGTAAATTGCACCATTTAAAAAGAAGGCTGTGATTTTTTAAAAGCTCATGCCAACCACCATATGTTTGATGTCATAATTAAAATATTCAATTTAGTTGAAAGCCACCTGTATCACATATAACTTCTTCTGATTAGACTCACATTTATTTCAGTGACAAATCAGCCTCAACACTATCTCCATAGATAAGAAAGTACATATTCCTTAAAGTCCAGCACTTTGCACCAGAACTATGAAGATGTTGCCTCACCTAATAGAACATAACTATCATGAAGTGGAAATCAATTAACAAAGATATTCCTTTTATTTCTCTTTCTCTTTCCTCCAGCTCTCATCATTCAAATCTGATGTATTCCAAATGTTTTACACAGAAAAGCACACAAATGCCATACAGTTCACATGTGTCTCTTTCACCACAGACAGATTGTCTCAACTCTATTTTCCTTGTGGATAAGATTGAGGGAAGCTTCCATTACATGGAAGCTATTTGCATTTCCTGAATGCTGCATACCTGCTTTACATGAGACAGTGGCTAAGAAAGATTTTGTTATTTTAAAATATTTAATAGAACAGATGTTAGGCCAACTGGAGACTTAACCATTCTGGAGAACATATGAACTCTCTAATGTCATACCCTAAAGTTGCACTACCTTATATTTGTTAATTATTAAATTTAAACATAAGACCAATGAGAACTATACTTCATGACACTCTTAAGGATATGTTGTCTATAATTCTGATACTTCAATTTAATTCAAAACAGGAAATAATTTCCATTCAATCCATCTCTCCAGTATCACAACCACATCCCTATCACAACCACATTCTGCTTTAAGATATTTTATAGGATATAAAAAATGTTTATACTAGATATTTGCCAACTAGCAATGCTAATGTTCATTCCAAATGACTTCATAACTTCTTATTCATTGACAGTCAGTACCAATATTTTCATAAGTATACTCTACCTATTTAACTGCAATTAAATACCTATTAAGCTGCAATTAAAAGCTTTCTTTCCCTTTCCCTAAAAAACACTTATTTGCTACATAATTTGGGCCAGACTCATACATACTTGAGGGTTTCAGTGGAAAAGAAAACAACAAAAGCAACAAACAATGTTTTGACACAGATTTTTTGGCTTTCAAATAACAAGATAGAGTGAAAAAAGCCCCACCACAATTAATACGTCAGAGAGGTCTTCCAGGCTTTTATAGCAATACAGGATTTTTCAGCTATAAAGAAACGTATTGAATCTTCAGAGCACAGCCCATTCTTCACTGCTTCAGTTGTCTTCTTTTGTTTACAAGTCCCTGCCATCCTTCTCTGTGAATTGAATGCTAAACTGTCTCTGGAGAGACATTATATTGCTTACAGAATGCCTCAGCAGATGGTGCTTCCTGTTGTAACAGAAGGCTGTGATTACACCTGAACTCTTCAAGAACTCTAACTTACACAGAAAAACAAGATAAATGGAAGTCTTACAGCTCTATCCTTTTCCTCCTCTGTTCTCTCACCTTCAGAAAAAAAAAAATAAAATCTAGATTTGGAAACTGCTAACAGTTTACCACAATAGTTTGGCCCAACCTCCATTTCAGACATTTGATTAATCCATACCTTGTTATAGCACTGCTTATTATAGTTATGAAATGAAGGAATCTCCACCAGGAAGAGCCCATAAACTCAAAATGAAGCACCACAAACACCACTGGATTCAAAAGTTCAATGGTCTATAGCAGTTTGATACTGAATGTGAAATAGACCCTTTTATTGAAGATCTATGAATTCTTTGCAGAAAAACATTAATCCCATCTATTCCCTTGTTCTATTAGCTTCTGTAAAATGTAAAGCTATTTTTAGGACCATATAGCTTAAAACCAAGAACCATAGCAGCATAATAGGAAGTTAAATAATGTATGTGTTCTCTTCTTATTAATTAGCAGATAAATAATTACCATTGAAAGGCAGTCATCTGAAATAAAGAGTTCCTGTAAATTACATTCTACTGTCTCTATAACCTGTACACTGTTCTGCATGGTTTCTACAGAGAGCCTGCATAGCTCATATGGACAAGGCAGGACAGAAACGGTCAATACTACTCTCTGTATGTATTAGTCATTCAAATTAGTCTTTTATCTGGCAGAGAATTGTCCTTGTCTGTTGTGTGGCTGCATTGGGCTCTGCCTACCTCTACCACTGTTATTTTGAGCTTTGATTATCTTCAAGCTTTCAACCCTCAAGTAGCTTCAAATCAAAACCAATGCTCAAGTTGTTTGTAGAGTTCCAGGTGGCCAGGGACATCTTGGGACCTTGCAAAACAGAAATAGATGAGAAGAGGTCCATGTTCTGTTCTTAAAGGAGTATATGGATCTGCCCACATCTTAGTGTCTAAGAAGCTGAAATGCCACTGAAGCAGGAAAGGCTGCATTCATCTGTGTTTTTGTAGCCACATGACAATACTTCCGCCATAAGTGGATACCAACCAGAGAAGACCTGCCCTCCTACCCACTCCCTGACTGAACCAGAGAGAAAATTAAATTTGTACCTAGATTGAACTAAATAGAAAATTAAACTTCTGTCTGGGTTTTGTAACTTTTATCAATCTCACCTTTTATATAGATGATTCATCAATTTCACTGTAAATAATAGTAGAATTAAGTCTTACTAATTCAAGTGTCTGGATGGTGCATCCCCTCTTATGACTGACAAATAAAAAGAATTGATGTGTACTGACTGCTCATTTAAGAATTAGGATAGTGCTCAATCATTACTCAGTAGGAGCCTAGCAGTTGTTCTAACAGGAGGCCTCAAAAGAAGATGTGGGAAAATAAGCAGGACTTGGTTCAAATAACATTTTATTTTAATAACAGTATCAATTCCAGTTTCAGTTAGGTCAATTAACTTCTTTTAGAGGTCAGTATTGATATAGATCTGCCTAGGTATATGAGTACTTAAGCATGATGGGCAAGTATATGAACTGGACAATAACACTGTTTTTGTTAGAACACAAAAATGAGAAAGTCAGTAACAATTATTAAGTCAAAAATCCCCATAGGCTGTGAAGCACTTTTAAACACATGAGAAGAGATGGCAACATTTTCACCCACATTAATGATACAGAGGTCAAAACCTGGTGGTCATTTCAGATTCCTTCACTTCTTTCTCCTGTACATCTATAACGATGGCAAAACTTGTAACCTCTCATCCATGATGTTTTAAAAACCTCTCCACCAGTCATTCTCCCACTGTGGTGGAATAAAGTGTAAAAAACAAACAAAAAAAACCCCTCACTTCAGCTTCTTCTCTCATTAATGAAATAATATATTGCACAATTATATACGTCTTACCTCATGTAATTTACATCCTTCTATACTTCCTTTACTCCCCTCATTCTTGATGTATGTTCATCTGCTTGTATATAATTTCATCTTCCTCATATTTGCCTCCTGCTTTCCTACAGTTACTCATCTCTTGGTGCCAGTTAAGTGATTTTATCTCTCAGAGTTTTCCTCTCTTTTGATTCTTCTTAGAAAAATGCTCTCTCCCTAAGCTGTCTGTTCAGGAAGGCATCTGTATTGAATTTTCTATTAAAAAAAAAAAAAAAA
>VXAC01001109.1:25098-130518 GCA_013399225.1 Rhipidura dahli | reverse complement strand
CCAAACAAGCCAATTTAAAAAAAAAAAAACAAAAAAAAACCCAAAAAAACCCCCTACATTTTATGCAATGGCAGTAAAAGAAAAAGAGACAAAAAAAATTAAAAACTGCTTATTCAGTGTAAGGTATATCTTTACACTTCTTCTTGGCTGATGAAAATAAATGGTTCATTGACTACAATG
This sequence comes from Rhipidura dahli, assembly GCA_013399225.1. Lineage (NCBI taxonomy): Eukaryota > Metazoa > Chordata > Aves > Passeriformes > Rhipiduridae > Rhipidura > Rhipidura dahli. The sequence goes on along the minus strand of VXAC01001109.1, from coordinate 130,338 downwards.
AACCACTGAAATAGAATTGTTGCCTACTTTTAATGGAGAAGGTAAGTCATGAACTCAGGCACATTAAAAAAAGGTCTGTGTCCTCAGCCATTAATCCCAATGCATAATTAGCACAGTTAAAGTTGCAGAAAAGTAGCCAGGACAGCTTCAGCCAGTCAGAATTCTAACCCTAGGGAAAAAATATTTTTTCATTCTGGTGTCCATGCATAGTCACAACTTGCTTGCCTTGCATATCAGAGAAACCCATTTCCTTCTTCCCTCTCAGACTAGTTCAGAAATCTCCTCTAGTATTTAAAGTTCTCTGTTATTTAATTTCATACATTTTTCTTAATAGTATGGAGAATCATGATTCCTGTGGATTTACCTAGCTTCTGGACAAACGGTTGAGCCCTGAACCCTGTCCCAAGAACATTTCTACTGTCATCGTCAGCTTTTTTTCTGAATGAACTTTTTTTTGCTTTTTATGGCAGAACTCTCTGTTTCTTGGAAAATCAGCTTAAATCTTTTGATATTCATATGAACATCTTAAAATTCTTAATGTTCTTTGGGATCTCTAAAGGGCAATAATTCTTTGTGTGTTTTTGTGAGGTGCTTCACAAAACAGTGAGTTATACCAGATATTGCCAAAACATTTCAAAACTTACCACGTTCCATTTTTCATTGCTTTTGGTTTGGAATGGGTGTTAGGAGGACAATAATGGACTGAGCAGTTGCTGAAGCAGCAGACCTTAGTGGTGTTATATGGAAAGAGCAATGTGTTCAAACAATAAACCTCACTTTCAGGATACGTGCAAAGATGGATCACTATCTCTCTCTAAAGAATTTTCAAAGCACTTTTTTAGAGGTAGGCAAAAAGAGGGTTCATAAATTTTGCATTCCAACAGTACTAGAGATAGCATATTTTGCTGAATCTTCAAATATCAGCACATCAGCTACTGCTCATCCTGTTCCTCATCTGTGGAGTAACTATGTGACACCCATTAATGAAGTAGCCAAGACCTCTACATCCTCATCCTTATGCCAATCTTTTCATGTATGTTGATACTCTAGACACACTTCTTAGTCAGGATAGTGAAGGGAAAAAAGGAAGAAGACCTGTGTTTTCACAGGAATTACACAAATATTACTGAGAAACTGATTAAATGGAGTTTACATAAAATTGACAGAAAGTCAGTGGTAGAGTACAAATCTGAATCCAAAGCTTGCTAATATCATTAGATAAATGTCTTTAGTTTCAAATCTCCTTTCCAAAGCAAAGTCGGTTTTTACCATTGGCTTTACTGGAACATGGCACACAGTCATCAGGAAAGAGATGAGTCAGCCTTCAATATCAGACATGCCAAGGGAGCTGTGTTTCTCTGCGTTGCAAATATCACCAAGTTTTCAGATTTAAACTCTAGTATTGCATATATTTCAACATAAAGACTAACCAGAAGGAAGATAATGACATAAAAAGACTTCCAAAAATCTAAGATCTCCCTTCTTAATCCATCCAAATCTTCTGAAGGGTTTTTGGTATCAGCTATTTTCAGGAAGGTCCACTGTCAATATCTGAATGAAATCACACATTCTGCTTCTCCACAGGACATCCCCAAATGAGACAATCAAGATGCTTATCAAATTTCATAGTATGTTTACCAGGATACAGTGATGATTATTAAGAAAAAAAATGTCTCATACAAGAAAATTTCAGACTGTTTCCAGTTCAAGTTAATTTAAACCACTGAAGTTCACAAGAAAAATTCTAATATGAAATACTAGTGTTTTGCATTTTGTTTCCCTCAAAACAATGGCTGAGAAAACAATGATACTAAGAAAAATAAAATGTAGTCTAGAAGAGAATACATATATTAATAGAAGAAAATGTGATAAAATATCAATGATTTTTAACTTTAATTAGGTTATAAAGTCCTTCCTGAGACACCTACATGCAGCCATGAATTGTGTTGGCAAAAAGTACATGTCCTTACAACATCTTTAAGAGAGTTGCTATCTTCTCAGCTTACTGTATTACTACTTTGAAGAAACAAACTCATCGAACAGAATTCAAGTGTTGAAGAAAAGGAGCAGCAGTCTTAGGGAAATTCTCAGTTTGAGAAATGACAGGCTCAATAAATCATTGTTATTTTCTCTATGTAATACAAAGTTTAAGCATTGAGCTATAGGAGATCCACAGGAAGGATAAGATAAAATTTTCTTAGTGGTGTTCCATCTTTTTTTCCAGTTATCTTGTTGGACAATCAAATTGGAGTCAATGAATATATGGTTATTACTTTTAAATATGGAGCAATTTCTGATTGGAATCCCGAGCTATATTTTGTCATGTGAACTTATATTTATTGGAAATCTTAATGAATGTTGGAATTAAATCATGTTACCTCATCTATTTTATACTTTAAATGTATATAATTTTTTTTTGCAGGATTGATGGAGGCAATTCTGAATGTGTTCACCAATTAGCAACTGATTTGCAAACAAATTCTTTGGCTTGGCTAATTAACAATTACTGTTCATTAATCTCCTAAAATATTATATTTCTTAGCTATGAACCAATATATTTGCATTTGAGCAAAGAGGCCAGGTATCATCTCAACTAATCTCAAATAAAGTAAAGAAACTCTTTCTTTCCAAAGAGTTGGGCTAGATGTTGTGCTCTTGATAAAACCCTTCGGTTTCTTTTTGGATTGACAGAAATGATGTTTTCTTTGGCTTTTGACAGACATACATAAAGTACATAAAGTAAAAATAATTCAAAAAATATGTTCTATCAAACATGGCAACACTACTTGTATGGAGATACAATCATGTCCAGAAATTCATGTTCTTCTACTGGATGCAGGGGACCGACAGTGCAGAAGGACACCACAGTAATTTTGTACCATCCTGATTCAATGTCATGATTCCTGCATGGGATTGTAACCAATACGTAAGAAGATTTTTCCTCTTTTTTCTCAATGCACTGCTAGGCATGATAGGAACTCTTTGAAAAAGAATCACTAATCAAACCACACAGGATCTTTTCAAAGCTCTTTCCTCTCTACCAGCACCGAGACTGACACCTGCTGCCCAGGTTGAGGATACTGCTCAGCTCCTAGTCAAAACACCCATCCCAATTAACACTGATTTCCAATAAAATGTACTGATTTAACAACATTGAAAGACTCCCATCCCCTTTAGCCACCACTTTGCATACATATTCTAATTGTCATTCAAATCTGTTGAAAGAGTAGCAAGCTTATGGACCATGATTTCAGCCTTGTTCGTCCCTTAGCAGTTAGAGTTGCTGGATCATTAATATCAATAATGAGTTAGAACAGCAATTAGTGTCTAAATGAAATATGCCACAAATTACTGATTTATCATTATGTTTGTCAGTAAAAATATACTATGGCATAGCAGGGTAAGCAGTTATATCATTTCAGAGACCGCAAAACTACAAGTTTCTCCGAGAAGGTCTGAGAAAATGAATCAGAAATGCTGTCATTTTATTACCAAACAATTTGTGTGAAAGACACGGTATGTAGTGCAACAGGAAAATCCAGCAATTTTTTAAAACTGCAAACTCTTAAGTGCTGTCTGCTAATGAGTTATTTGTTTGCTAGTTTGTCTGACCTATTGCCTTCTTTCTCAGCTGTTTCTCCTTTCAGCAGTTTTAAACTCCATATCTCCATTCTGTTCTTGCACTAGATTTCAGACACCTTCTCTCACTAAACTGGCTCCGACAAAACCTGCCAGACTGCTTAACTACCCCGTTCTTCTTCCTTTTGTGCCTATTTTTCAAAATCTGTGGAAGAGCAATGTCCTAAAGGTTTGATACTCATATATCATACACGCATTTTCTAATGAAGTCACTGCAGTACTGATCTCAGAGACATCCTGCTTTTACTGTATAAAAAGTGTTTCTAATCCCATCTCATACAGATACCATTTCTACCATTCCATCTTCTCCAGCATTTCACAGCAGCAGGAAGAATCATGCTAATCTGGGGTTTTTAAGAGTATGTGATTGGCTACTTCAACTGAGTTTTAACATGAGTTCCTGAATAATCACTTAACTAACTGTTTTAGGATACAGAAAATTCACCTCAGTTTTATATCATTAGAGACATTTTTTTTAATGTACTCACATATGTTTAAAAGTATGAAGTGTTCTAAATGCCTAGTATTATATAAGGACTATAAACAGCAAAAAAACAAAACAAAACAAAAACAACAAAAAACCTCTAACAACAGCAAAAGCAATAGGAAAGATCAGTTTGCTTGAATCATTTGACAGCAAAGAAAGACCAAATTTGTGGATGCCAATCAGCAAAATACATGTTAGCCAAATTAGAGACAAAATCTCTTTAGTTACAAATGGTAAGTCAGCAATATGTTTATAAGGCGATTTGCATCAGATGTTTAAAAAGAGTGGTTCCTAGTGCTCAGCTATTTGGAATAAATTTATGCTGCAATGTAGCAGGAAGAAATTGCCTGCTACATAAGTCAGATTATTTCCGGTATTTCTTTATCATTTTCCAAGAGTTCCCTGGGAAGATACCTGCAGTAGCTTATGACTCTAACAACCTAAAAAGAAAATACAAATTTTCTGTTCTAATAAATTGACACTCAAGTATGAGCAGTGAAGAAAAAGTCAATACAAACTTCTTTATGGGTAAGCCCCATGTTTGGAATTACAGTTTATCTGCAGTCTCACTGTGACCAGTGTCCCAAATTAAATTTTACACCACATAGCTACAATTTCACAAGATGTTTAGGAGAATGGATTTGTCATATAGTCAAACCACTGTAGGACATTCTCCCATCACTATCAGTCCCATCACAGTTGTCTGGTATCCACTTCTTAACATGGTCTGTGGAAAAGCCTCATTTGTCCTGAATTCCTTCTTCATGGACCTCACCCCCAAACTAGAATCACAGAGCTGCCTGCTATGGAGCAGAAACACTGCATAAGAATGTGAGTAAGTCTTGGAAGCAAAATAAGAGGTAAGCTTTATTTAAGTAATGGAACAGAATTATTCTACAAGCCCTTAAAAAGGTTTTAAACCTTTTCAAACCTTGCATTTCAAAAACCACACTGGTTTTGAGAACTGTCTCTGCAAAGATAAACACTTGAGTTGTTAATCTGGCTTTCTCTTTTTTAGGTGACAGCATGTATTTTAAAACAAATAGCAAAGACAAAGAAAGCATTTGTCAGGCCTTTGGTGTAAGCTGGGAATTCTCAGTTTGTAACAAACTTAAGGTTTTTGTGAGAATATATCTTTGTGCTTCTTAGCAGTTTTTTTAAGGACTCTACCAAGAAAAGCAAGTGACTTGGGGGACCCAGCTGAAGGGTTGGTCAGGTTTAGCACCTTCAGTTCCAAGTAATCAGTGTGACACACACCTCTCACTCCAAGAAACCACAGCTTTCTCACAATGGAAAAAAAAAAAACCTGAGAGCTATTGTGGGAAGATTTAAGTTTGACTCGATGAACTGTAAAAGCAAAGGATGGAAAGAATATGTTACATATTCTTACAGCCTAATAACTTGATGACTGTTTATGAAGACGAGAAAAAAAAATAGAAATCATTAAGTGGGAAACACAAACTATCATCTAATTTCTCACAAGCAAAACGTCAAGACTCAAGTTTCTCACTCTACCATAACCACTTTTGACCGTGTAGCTATTTCTCCTAAATCAGATTTCATGGCTGAAAAGGTATTTTAAGCAGAGGAGCACTAGCAGTAGTAACAGATCTGTGGAATGCAACATGAATACTGGCTCATAAAAAGGATAAATATTACACCATTATTGTCTTGAAGTACAACCTTATATCCCTGATGGTGGACACACTGATCTGACATTACACACCATGCATCCATGCCTTATCACAGTTATGCAGAAAAAACTCTCAGATTTGTGTTCTGGAAGTTGGTTCTCTCTGCACATAAAGTGTAGAGCACAGTCTGCATACCCATAAAAACCCAAGCTTACTTTGCAAATAGGCTTATGTCTCCACAGATTCTTCCACTGTCACTTCTTTATCTTCTGCTAGACAAGGCATGCTATGGGAAGAAGTACTGGTCAGTCATTTTAACATGAAAGGCAAAGGACAGACCTGGCATTTTGTTATTTATCTCTAGACATGTCCTCATCAAAAAGGTCAAATTTTCTACAAAAAATACTACAGTGTCACTATGTTGCCATGGGATAATTTCTGCTCAAAGGCCTCCTTTTATCTTAGGCTCTTGCCTTCACCATTTAAAGTTCAGCATCAACATCATGCACCACACTTCGTCATCGTCAACATCACAGACACTAGTTCAGCACTGGAAACAGGAGTCAGTAAAGGCTTGGAGGGTCAGTTCAAATAAGCATTCAAAAGTTCAACTTTTTTTTATTCATAGATTATTTCTATTTTTAGAGCAGACTGGAAATACTTTAAAAGTAAACTGCATGTTAAGTTTAGGCCTCAACATGCAGAGGACCCTGAGAAGATGAAGACTTTTTTCATTCCGTTATTTGGCAATTTCTAAGCAGTAGTGTCTGTCTTAAATAGAAAATTGTTGATGTTTGGAGGCAAAACTGGGAACAGAAGAAGTAAGGGAAGACAGAAGCAAAAGCCCAAACAAATATATCGCCTAGAACACTGAAAACCAGGTTTGCAGGGATCAGTCAGTAGGGTCATTCTCACCTGTCCCAGTATGGGAGTCCCTAAGTAAGAATAGAATAATATCAGTTACTGCAACTCAACCCGGACTTCCTTCCCTATCTACTATAGCAGTCAACCATTTCCCATCCTTCTGGAGTATGCACTTTGATGAGAAGATAAAGTGGAAGCTAATTTGAAGTAGGGATGGCCAAGAAACAGGACAGTGTTCAAATTTGACTAGCTAGCTGGAGAAAGTTTATGACATCAGCATTCTGTCTCTTAGACAGCTTGATTCTGAAGACAAGCATAAGACCAAGCAAACTGTACGCATAAATCTGCAGCTTATTTAAAAGGGAAACACACACTTCCCTTGACAATATCTTAATCATTGCCGACTATAGAGTAAAAAAAGTATGTTCTCCCACCTCCTCAAAACTCTAGCTGATTGAAGTGACTGGGTTTCAACTTCTCTCACAAAGATGTATCTTCATGGGAAATTTTAGCTCAAATGAATAATATTTGTGACAACAGTTCTAATGGAAAGTTCTGAGCCAACTTCCCAGAATTACAGTGTGAAAAATTTTCAGATATATTTGTTTAGTTTTCTTAATTATTACAAGACTGATTGATGTACAAGCACAAAGGCCTGGACAGGAAATCACTATATTGTACTGAAAAATGAAAATCAGAGGCTAGTGAGGCATGAAGACATGTTCATAAGTAAGTTTGATGAAGGTAGGCTGAAGATACTAAAATTAAATGTGCAGGTTTTTATTCATGGATCCTAGAGAACTGGCAATTAAAAAGTTTTTTCCTCTGGTTTGGCACAGCAGCACCTACAGAAAAGTCATAATGCACAACCTCATTGCATTAGCCAGCTAGTGAGTGGTACTGCTTCTAAAGAGTCTGGCTGTACAAAATCATTGCGAATCAGAGGTAGCCAAAGGAGTGGCCTTTTCCTCCCCCTTCTTCAAGGATCTGCCAAGCATGTCAGATCGTTCATGTTAAATTATGCTGGATGGCATGGAGATGTGCACTGCTGTCATCTAACGGCTGAGTTGCAGCTGTCAAATCCGTCTCACTCTGAGCCTCCTGTAGCAATCCAACACTGGTCCAAAACAGAGGAACGGGCCTTTATCCACTAATTTACGACTAGTTCAAACCTGACAAATAAAGAATATGCAGACAATGAGAGAAGAATAATAATCTTACCAACACTAACAGCTTCTCCTTACCTGCAGACAAGCTAGTTTATTAAAATCCCATGGCTAAACTCAGTCCTGGCACAAAGTGCAGTGGATCTGTTGATCTAGTCAGCAGCTTATTTGGCTATAAATTTTAAACCTTCACAGCAGGTAAAAAGAGGGCAATTACTAAAAATTAAACTAATACCCATACAATCAAAGTGTTTGTCTGTATGCCTGTACTGTGAATTGTGCCATGTCTGTAACAATTTAACTCAGATTATCAGATGAGACTCAGCAATAATTAGGCTTGTACCTTTTTCATATTTATCGTCCTTACTGACCTCTCTATTTACTTAGTAAACAATCTTTCTTAAGTTTTCCTGTGGTTCAGTCCATGCTCGGAAACACTAATCTCTCCCAGGTTTTAGCTTTCTCGGTTCCCCTGCACCGTGGTTTGACCTGCAGGCAAATGAAGCCATTCAAATATTTGCTTATCTTGTCATCTGTTCTCATCAGACCTTGCAATTCCTGTCATGCCCCACATGTCAGTTTAAAGCATAACGTCATTAATACCTCCAGTGCACTAATGGATGCTTCACACATGAACGCATTAATGAAATGTGTTATTGTTTTCCCTCACAGGACATTAACAATCTCGCTCACGCTGAGCCCCTGAAGCCCTGCAGTGCTGCTGAAAACCACTAGCTATCAAATGAACCCTCAGTTACGCCTCAGTAACTTTAAGTTCAAGTTTATCACTGAAGTGTCACTAATGTGAGGAGAAGATACAAGCCTCTAAGGTCTTTTGGGCCCAGCTTCAATTACCTTAAAGAGTAACAGGAGGCAATAGCTGCGAGGGAAAAATACACCATCATATAAATGAAATGCTGTCAAGACAAAATAGGAAAGATCTGGGTGTCAACGTGGTAATTTGTTTCTTGTTCCTACCCTTTGTCTGTAGACTGGTGGCTTGGATAATGAAGACAGGATTGTTTTTCAGGGGATGTAAACATAAATAATCTAGTTTCCTAATAGAGATTTTAAATACAGAAGGCAATAAAAATTTCTTACGCAAAACATATTTAAAATTGCTTTTCAGTATCTTTAAGAATTATTTCCAAAGGAGTTATGAAATGGCCACAGCAGAATATGCAGCTTTTACATACAGTTTATCTAAAGAAGACTGCTAGGCTTCTGTTAGCCTGTCGTTGCAAGAGCACTTTGGCAGCAGAAATTTAGTGGTGGCGTTTTCACATCACAAATAATGTCACTACCTTTTCTATAGGTCAGAGGAGAATAAAAATCAAGGTTTTCCTGCATCTTCTATAAGGATCACTTTCTGATCTTGCTTTAGAATTTTTTTTCACAAAGACAGTGGATGAAAGTGTCCACTATATGGTTGGCCTTAAAAATCAGAAGTCAGACTAGCTGGTAACTTTAAATTTTTCTCTATGCAATATATATTATTATGTAAACTTCTGAACAGGATAAATACAGAAAAGTACTGGAATTTTTTCTGGCATTTCAGGAATGGAATGAGGAAGTTCTCTTATACTACAGTCAACCTTTGGTTCTCACTTTATTCTCGAGTAGTGATGTTCCTATATGGAGGCTATGAGCACAGCAAGCAGTAAGGCCATGCTAGGGACAGGCATTAGAGATCCCCAGCTGTAGAGGAAATGAATAAGTAAATCCTGGAAAGGCCATTTCTGGCTTGTTCTACTCTAGCACACCTCTAGCACCTCCTTATTGTGAACTCCCCTGAAAGCTCCATTTTTCCTCATTAATCCAAGACATGACATGAATCTCAGAGCTCCCAAGCACAGGAAGTTTCTGATGAGTAGCCTGCAAGGTCAGGAAAGTCAGCCACCACTATTTCAGTTTATTGTCTATTAAGTTCTTCAGGCAATCTCTGAATGCCTTTGTATAGTTATAGCATAAATCCCTTATACATTCTGCATATTGTATCAAATAAGTGCCACAGAAACATAACATAAACGGGAATAATGAGTCTTGTAATCAAAATTAACAAAGTATTCCAGGAAATCAAGAACTTTTACTGCCACAAATATACAGCTGTCATTTATAGAACCAAGGGGATTGCCAAGAAATATTTCACTATTCCCAGGGTACCAACAAATAGTTGCTGTTTCTTGTTCCTAAAATTCAGACAAATGGAAATATTATTACAGAATTTCTGACATTTATAATCCAGAAGCATTTCTGATACTCATCCCCTTGCTCATACAGGCAGTCTTCTTTTGTAATTTTCATGTCTCCAGCATACATATCTATAAAGAGTGTGGTAAAACTAGTGTCAGCATATGAGAGTTTTTTGTTCTCTGCGGATTTATTAGTGTTGTCATGTCCTCCTTCTCAGGATCTCACAGATCAGTGATGGATCACAGTGTCTCTGGCTCAGATACCACAGATTGTCTGCAGCACCCTAATTTTTTCTTTTTATTGCCATTAGCTAATCAATATGTTTCATAAGTCTATGACAACCTAATGTTATTACATGTCACATTGGACTTCATTTCTGAGCATTTCAAACCAAAAATTTTTCATTACCTACCCATTTCTTCCCCTTAATTTGCTAATGAGAAGACTTATGCTAGAGTGGATAAATTTTATCCCGTTTGCTGCTGAACACGCTAAAATGAGGCATGGACCACAGCCAGCAAGGATTTCCTAATGACTTCCCTCTTTTATTTAATGTGTACTCATATACATTCTAGCACCAGAAATTCTGCATGTTAACTTATGGAAAGGATGAATTGCATGCCATTTGGAAATGCTGTACAGCATAAAGCATGTGGTTACATGCTTCCCACATAGCCGTGACTACGCCCATCACTCAAGTTAAGCAACTCAACCATTTCTTTTGTAACATACACAGTAGTAAATTAAAGCACCAGGGAATATTTCTAGATACAGAAATCCAGTTATTACTAATGCTAGATTTGTAAATGGCCCCTATTGCTGTCCTAAGAAACTTCTGTGTGCAGCTCAGGAGCTGGGAAGGACTCTTGCCCATGCTAATTGCCAATTTAAGAGCAAATTTTGTGTTTCAGATGTCAGCAGTTTAAAAGAACTTGAACAAAGGCTGCTTTGTGTCAGTTTTAAAAAAGCTCAACCTCATTTAGCCTACTTGAGTACATTATAGCCTTCAATATCATCCCAGATATATATGTTCGTATATATGTTTATATATATATATAATGATACACAAACGCACACACACATAGACACATTTCCTTATTAAGTTGTTATTGAATTCCTACTTAGTCACTACATATTTTTGCAAGGGAGAATAAATACTTGGATTATTATTGGTGTGTTCAGATACTGGTGTGCTATTCGGCACACCAAATGGAGAGAAAAGTATCTACCTGTGTCTATATTAAGAGACAATTTAATGCATTTACAATGACAGTGGTAAAACACTGCACCAATGGCCTGAGAGGTGATGGATACCTCAACCCCGAAAATATTCAGGATCATTCTGGATAGGGGACTCTGAGGAGCCCGGTCTAGTGGTAAGGGTCCCCCCCCATGCCAGGGGCTTGGAGTACATGACCTTTAAAGGCCAGTTTCAACCCAAAATATTCTGTGATTCTATGTAGAATGGATCTGTACATTTAAAGAGCAGCTCCTGAGGTGTCTTCATGTATACATCTACACAGCAAGCAACAGAAGGGGGTGCTAGTTCAGTGTGCAATCCAGGGCTGAGTATTCCCAACACTTCTGTAGTCTAAAGCTATCCAATTCTCTAATGTATATGGAAATTAATTTCTTGAAATATTGAGCACTGACAAAATACTTTTTATTATCTGTTTTACTACCACAGTGTCTTTCTAGCTTCTCTTGCCAAGGGAAAGAGCCCCAATAGCAGCAACAAGGTGTTCATGAATAATAATGAGAAAGATCTTGCAGATGCAGGCCCCACAGCCTATGAAGATGCATCTCAAAAGCAATTTAAAAAACCAAATATATATATATTCAAGTGTCCTAAGAATTTCCAAATTAACTTCAACTTTGATTAAAAATTGACTTTATCATAGCTGCTGATGTATTAATTCATTTGCCTTTCTACTTTGAAACAAAATCTAGTGCAAGGTATAAAATTTGAACAATGCTCTTATGCATAGGAAACATAAAATTAGTTAAGAGCTATCTTTTCTCTTTGTTTAGTATTTTCTTCCCACAGTCTGGAGCAGGTGCTGCTTTTACTCCTTCCTTCCCCATCAAAGAATGGAAAAAGCATCTCCCCCGGCTGAGGAGAAGCTCTGCCCATTTGGTACTGCCTTCCTGAAACTATTAGTTCTCCATATCTTTAGCCAGAAAAGCTTCTAGTAAACAGTTTCATTGTATCAGTGCTCAAATACAGCACGTTAATCCAGGACACTCTTTTGTCAGTTAGGATTAGAGATAATTACCCAATAAATACAAACATATATATGTGTGTGTGTGTGTGTGCATGCGTGCACAAAACTAGCCAACTTTCAAAAGTGCCCAGGGGACACATTCCTAGAGATGTTCAGGTGTCTGAAGAATCACTGCCAGCTGGGCCAGTAGGTTGCATTAAAACACTTCCCAATATATACTTAGATAAAGTTTTGTAATGTTTGCAGAAGTTGAAGTTCTTCAAAGCTGTAGGTAATGTGAAAAGACAGAGGGGAGGGAAATTTAGCCCATTGGGAGAAAAAAAGGCTTTTGGTACAGGGAAGAGCAGTGCCAACTCTTACTGGTCATGCCTGCACTGCTTCTAGTGAGCAGTCCTCATAGCAGCTGGGATCACAGCATGCCTCCTGCCCATGTGGCAGCCTGCTCTGAAGTGTCTCCCTGTACACTACATCATCAAGCAGGCACACACAGCTTCATGGACTTTATAGAATTCCTTCTGGCTATACCTCAAGGCATGCTTTCAGATTTATTTTCTGTATGGGCATGTCATGGTTTAACCCCTGCTTGCAATTAAATACCCTTCAGCCTCTCAGTCAGGCACACTCTCTGGTGGGATAGGGAGGAGAACCATGAAAAGGTAAAACCCATGGCTTGTGATAAAAACAGTTTAATCATTGAAAGGAAGTAAAATAATAATAATTAAATGTAAAAGAGAGAGAGAGGGGATTAAAAGCCAAGAGAAACAAGAAATGCCCAATACAACTGCTCAGCAGCTGCTGACTGATGCCCAGCCCACCCCTCAGCAGCAGTCAGTACCTCCTGGCCAGTTCCCCCCAGTTTATTTACTGGGCATGACGTTCTGTGGTGTGGAATATCCCTTTGGACAGTTTGGGTCAGCTGTCCTGGTACTGCTCCCTCCTGGCTTTTTGTGCACCTGCTGGCTGGCAGAGCATGAGAAACTGGAAAGTCCTTGACTTAAGGTAGGCACTACTCAGCAGCAACTAAAATATCAGTGGGTTGCCAGGAACAGATAGAAAGCCTACATATGGGTGACTAGACACCTTAGAGTTTGACATGTATTTGTCTGATATGGTAAGATCCAATGAGTTGCAAGACTTCATTTTCACTGAATAATTTGGCAAAGAATCATAAGGGTGGAAATAGAAAGTACTAACTGTGACAGAAAGGAAGAGAGCAGATGTGGATCTCAGGGTAATCAGGTACAGTAAATAGAGTTACTTTTACGATTAACCTCTAAGCAAGACACATGAAGTTGTAGTATCTTATACTCTTGCTTCTATCTCATCCCTGATCCAAGTTATATTGCAAAAAATGTGGCAGAATGACAAGACTTCTGGGATATAGCACAGAAACCCAACAGGAAGCAAGTCACAAATGATATGATCTAGCTTATAGTTTCATCTCAATCAGTAAGGCCATTGAGATGTTTTAACCATTGGAGGGTGATTATGTTTCTTTTGAGACTGGACTACCCATGTAATTTCAGGGGTTTTAATATATTTTCATTATTGGTTGAATTTCTACTCTCAAAATACATAGGGATATTAAAGAAATTTCCTGCTGAGGACATGGAGTAGGTCTGTCCTTTACAGCATTAGTCCACTATATTTAAATCTCTAGGATGCCTATAAGCAGCATTTGTGGATGACATCAAACACTGGACAGGAAAGGATAACACAGCTGATGCCCATTAAAGCCTCTGTTTTCAAGAAAAATGAGATCTACACAATACTTCTAACTAAGGAAGCTAATTAAATCTTTTCAGCAATAAGTATCAACAAGTAGGTAATATCTAAAAATCTTCTTGTTTTCTGAAGATTGACAGACATTTCACAGGAAGTTTCCTATCCAATCTAATATTATTTTTAAAAAACCAAAACAGAATTAATAACTTCTTTGCCAAAATACATTAAAAGCCTTCATAGATGTTATCACACTGACAAACCATACTTAAATTCCACCCTGGTTTTCTAATATAATTAGAAAATTTAAGTACTTTGTAATACTGAAACTGACTTCTAAAAAAACTTTCAAGAGTGGTTTGATCTGTCCAAAAATATATCAATGAGGTCTCTTTGTGAATGAAAGTAATTTATTTGATTCAGTTGTATTTGCCTTTCACTTTCTGCAACTGTTTGTAGTGAATTAGATTCTGATTCTAGGATAAGGGGTTGATAAAACAGAGCAACTTTTTTTCTTGTGCTAATGATTACACAAGAATCATCTGCCACAGAACCCCAAAGTCACAGATTCAGAATCAGGAGTTATGCTGCACCACTTGGAAAAGCAAGCAGTACATATATGCAGTGAACCATAACCAACAATTCCATACCCTGTTTTGCACAGCTTCAGATTTTGAAAAGCGCTATCAAAGAATGATGACTGAACATCATTCATCATGAATGAATAAAATATTCCCTAGTTCAGACCAGTGGCTTTTTGGTTGGAGAAGTTCTTGCATTTAGATTTTATCTAGATTCTGTTGTAGCTACAATTCACCTCTTTTGGACTATAACAGTTTTCTGCTACATAGACATCTGGGTACACAGACACTATTCAGGCAGGTGCAAGCTGAGTCAATAAAAGTCACCATCTTTCCTCATGATAGTGGAAAATAATGAACAAATAACATCCCCTGAACCTTAACAGAATTCATCCTATATTTGCCCTTCCACAGACTGTGTATCACTGATGTTGAATCAGTGTTGCAACTGACCATATTATTATTGCCTTCCTCACAGTCACAGTTAATCATATCACCAAACCCAAAATTCACTTAGAAGTACTGTAACATTGAATGTTTATCACCTAAAAAATCTGAATCACCATTTTCAAGAATAATGGAAACCAAAAAATCTGGTGACATCCATACATCTATTCTTATATAAAAAAGAATTTATTTTAATATCTCAGTAATATCCATTTAAAAAAGCCCAACAGCACAAGAGAAATATTTAAGATTATATTGCTTGCTTCTTCATGTGGACTTAAATTGTTGGAGATAATTTTTTTACAGAATAAGTATGCATTAATTAGGGGAAAATTACATTGCAAGAACCCAGTAGCACATGGAAGGACTTTAATTAGACTTCTTTATATCCACAGACTTTACATGCATAAAAGTGAATTCTCACTGAAGCTGTCTAGGCTTCTGGGAAAAATCTCAATTGTGTTAACCTGTCTACTTCTAACTCTACGTCAGTTTAAGTATATTGCAGCATTGCTTTTCCTTTGGTCTCTGAGGCCAAACAGGCTGATCATTACACTTTTGTGAAGATGAAACCTTTCAGCCATGCACTATAGGCATCAATTCTGACGAACCACACATCTGCCCTTAACTTGGAAAAAATCCCTTTCTGAAATACCCCTTTTATCCATGTCTTGGATTTAAACTAAACAGTTTGATGCACTCTGTGGGCCTTGTATAAAACTCACAGAGCAAGAGTATTTATAGGAAGCAGAACCATATTAAACAAAGAAATTAGGGAAAACCCAGGAATAACATTTCCAAAACATCTGATTTTCCCGAATGTATTATTTGGCCTGACACATTACTTCTAACTACAGTGTCCTGCCAATAAATAGAACAACTTGTATAAATTAGGTCATCATTTAATTTCATGCAAGACTTTGGAATCTAAGTATGGAGAATTCTCAAGGTCCCTCTTGGTGATGTCATCTGGATAGCAACAGCTGACACAATATGTGAGCATGAAGAGCATACATGAATGACCCATGCAAAATTTTCACAAAGTGTTTGCCAAAAGCCTGATATCATTGTGAGGCGTTTAACAAAGACAAAGTTTGTATGAGACTACCATCAGCCAAAATTAAACACTGTAATGAAGGGGAATATCAGAAGACTTTTAGGAAAGAGGAATGAGCTTGAAGAGAAGGATAAGGTTTTTTTGAGGGAAAGACCTTGGTAGCAGAGCAGCCATTCAGAGTGGTTTTGACACATCTAGAAGTCATCTTACTGCTATTGTGACCTTTACCTAAAGCAGCTTCACCGCCAGAGGTGTAGCCTGCACTACTCAGCGGGCTGATAGGGCCTCCCACCTCAAGCAGATCTATGTGACCTTGTAGAGGGGGATCAGCACTGTGTGGTCAGCAGGCTGTGGAAGGTTACATGGATGCAGATGGATCTGCAGCACGTGCACCTCTCCCAGAAAGGGTGGTGAAACAAAGGTACCTGCCCATTCAAGAATGCTGGTGAGCTCGTGGTCCACAGATCCTGTGACAATGGCATTAGGACTTTGGAAAATTACTATTTCTGAGGATTAAAGAAGCAAGTTGAGAAAGTTGTAGAAATCTTATAAGTATCTAGAGATAGGATTCTGTTGTATTGCTCATACTGACCTTGAATGTGTCCAACTACTTGATAATTACGTGTTGTTACTATATCAATAATCAACTATGATCTGCTTTAAACAAGAATTGAGCAGTGACAATACACACAACAGTATTTATTGCCTTCAGATGATACCTATACTCTCTCCCTTCTGAAAAGTCAAAAAGATTAAAGACAACAGAGAGCTTCTTAGATTTCATTTGAAACTGGGAAGCTTTTCTTCCCCACTCCTCTTTGGTATATGCCGGTTAACTCTGAAACGGAAGTGGTCCCCCAACTAAACAAATGCTTCTCCCTTGACAAAAAGTTTACTTCATACCTCTCTCCTTCACAAATTGTTCTAAAATTTGAGATTTTCAGGAGCTCTATCCCAATACCTAACCATTTTGCTGGACTCATTTTTTCCTTTAAGTCAGTTTCCTAGAAAGAACCCCAGTGAAACCTGCCCATTTAGACATTACCCATGGGCTTGACAGAGCTACAAACAGGTGGAATTATGTCACAGAGGAGTCTATAGTTACTCTTCCAAACAGCAACTACATTTAATTACACAACATAAGCCAGAATTTAGGCATGGCACATCTTTTTTAAAATCACTACAGAATATAGATAGGCTAATTAGCCCCCAAGTTATTAAATCCTAAACTTGTACAGTAACAGCAAAATGTTTTATGTTAATTATCAGTTTCTTTATAAAGCCCAAACCAGTATTTTCTTACACTTAATTTAATAAGAATATTGCTTATCAGCAAGTCTATCAGAACAGAACAGCCTTGTGGGTAATTACCTTATCGGTTTACTGAAATAGCATCCATCAATTCCTTTCAGTGTATTTTTCCCAGTTAAAAAGGGTTAAGACAGAAATCTAATCAAATCTGTATTTTGCCCCATCAATTTTAGGACAGTGATTCTGTTATAATTATCTTTACTAGTTTCCATGTCTATCAAGTGCCATCTCATTCATCACTTTAGATCAGCATTATTCAGTCTTGCATAATATTTACAGAAATTTTTGTAATTAACAGATTCTTAATTGTAGATTAATCATAATTATTATTTGGGTTTGGTTTATTTTTAGGTAGAACACTTATGACTATCATTGGACAGCCTTTCAGGCCCAGGAAAAAAAATAGTAGAACACTACATTTCTGGTCTTTTTATTGAAAGATTGAATGGCCTTGATCATTCACACTAGGAATGTATGAGGAATATTTCTATTCCTCATATTTGCTATTAAAAATGGACCTATTTAAACCATGCCAAGAATTTCCCATCTGCATGCCTACCACCTGTGTAGTAAGATTTTCTGGTAGGCCAAGAATTTCTCAGTACATAAATTCAGAACTAGTTTTTAATCTAAAGATGGACATGTTAATAAGAAATAACAGATTTTGGAAAAGAAATATTTATTCTTACAGAAAAGGCAAAATGAAGCACAAAATGAAGTACTAGCAAGCATTTAAGGCAACATCTACTTGGTGACCCAGAACTATTGGTCATTAGTATAGAAACCTTAGGTAAAAGAAAGATTATTTTTCAACTCAGTAAACAAACCATTCAGGGGAATTGTCAGTATCAATACTGGGAAAGAATTTCAAGAATGGGGAGTTTTATAACTGAAATAAAAGATGCACAACCTTTTTATTTTTCAAGATTTCAGCCAGCTTCCCATTGCAATCTACAGAAACACCTCATGGGTGTTTTGTTGTTTGATAGAATAATTAAAAGCTTCTGTTACAGAAATCTTCACATGAGTAAGACCTATTTCAGTTCTGATTATGTGATAGAGCTATAAAGCACTTGTTTGCAGTTTAAAAATAACCTCTCAGTTACATATAACCAATGAACAGAAGTTCCTATATTTTTAAGCATGTAAAATGGGTGGGCTTTTATCTTTATAGTCTTCAAGTCAACAGGTTCATTAAAGTAAACCAGCTGCAAAAAATAAATAAAATGTGTGATTAAAAATAAAAGAAAAAACACTAAAACAAAACCATGAAACCACAAAACCTTTCCCGCTTTGCTGGGAAGGAAGAAAAAATTCAAAAACAAAAAAAACCCTAATCAATGATCCTTTCTCATCATCAATGTAAATAATACTTTATAGACCAACGCATTGCAAAGCAGATGAAAGATAATGGATCCAACTCAGTCTATATTAGGTAAATACTTTTAGATAGGGATTGCAAAACTCTGAATTTAAGACCACAGTTAAGTAGTTTTTGAGAATTCAATGTCAATAAACCCACATGGAACAGCCTCAGAAAACTTAAAGCAACACAACCTCTCTATATGCAGTGAATAACCAATGTGCCTGTAAGACAAAGTCAGAGATGTTTATGCAAACATCCAGTACAACCATTAGTTTTCCCCACTTTGAAGCCAGGAGTTAATAATGTGTCACTAACTCGTAGTAAAAACCCTCTGTTTTGACACCACTGCTGCAACTGTGCATGTGTTGGGAATGGGGGGAATACCAGGTACACAGACTACCAGGCACAGTTTTATGTATCTGTTATAAAGTAGTTGGAATGACGACAAAAGTAACCAGAACTACTTTCCAGTGTTGTAAATAACTGCTTCTGTAAGTGAAGTCAATAGAGAATGGAAAAAAAACACCAAGGCCATTTACATTTGACAGTATGCATAACATTATAAATTACTAGAGAGAGTGATTCTCAAGTGGTAGTGTTAGTAGAAACACTAACAAGAATGTACAAGTTGTCACAGATGTCAAATATATTAAATGGATCCTTATCCTAAAGGACACCTAACACTCCCTAAGGAAAAGGGAAGAAAGCCCATTGCTATACTTAATGGATTCCAAAGAGTACTGGAGCACCTCTCTGCTGAAGACAACTGAAAAAGCTGGGGCTGTTCAGCCTGGAGAAGAGGTTACCTCGAGATCTAATAACAGTCTTCCAGTATCTGAAGGGGACCTACAGGGAAGCCAGAAGGACATTTCATCAAGAACTGTAGAAATGGGACAAAGGGAAAAGGCTTCAAACTGAAAGGGGGGAGTTTAGATTTGATATATAGAAGAAATTCTTTATTTTGAGGCTAGTGAGGCACTGCAATAAGTTGTCCAGAGAAGTTGTGGATACTTCATCCCTGGAAGTGTTCAGGCCAAGCTGGATACGGATTTGGGCAGCCTAGTCTAGTGGGATGTGCTCCTGCCCATAGCAGGGGGATTGTAGTTAGATGATGTTTAAGGTCCTTTCCAGCCCAAAAAGCACTCTATGATTCTAAATCCAGACTGAGGTCACATGTCTTCTGCATTTCAGTTCCACCCGTTTTGCAGGACAGATGATGACAGATGACAGCGCTTTTCTCTGGAGCCAGTCACAAAATCCCAAAAGAAGGCATTATCTTCCTGTGTCACATATTTTGGCTCTGCAATAGATCTTTGACACTTGACTTGCTGAATTTTAAAACAAATTTTGGCTGTTTCTCTCTAATATTCTAGGGAATTAAAATTCATATTTATGATGCAAACTGATAGCTTCATAATATTTTTATTAATATTTCCACACTCTGAAGTTCTCAAGTTGAAGGGGGAATTAACTGTAAGTATTTATTTACACTGCTGAAGCTATTATCATCTACTTGTTTATGTAGTACTAATTTTTCTATATGACAACCACCCAATGAATCAGTAATGCTAAATCTAGAACCCACTGAAAATATTTCAGATTAATTTACGGTCAGTTTGCTAGAATCTGATGCACAGTCAAATGCAGCAAAATAAATGCTCTGTAGGTTTATGGTTTATGCTCAATGATGACTGTGCATTAAAATATTTACTGAAGAATCAGACAGTACTTATAGATAACCACCAAATGGATGTAAGGAAAACACCATGAGGTTGCATTACCTACAATGGAAAATTAGAGAATGGTAGAAAGTAGGAGTAATGTGTGAAGTAGCAAATGATGGAACAAATGAGGAAGGCAGCAAGGTGTTGAAAATTAATTAATGATTGAAGTATCTTGAAAAGGAACACTACTGTATAATTAGTAAGTATCATCATTAATCAATTTAAGTTTCCTTTTTTCCAAATAGTCTGTTATACTGAAAGATTCCCCTACACATTGTGGAGGGATTTATTACCTTCAGCATTTCTTTGAGCTGAAGGTCTTATCAATTTACTGACTATTAGGGACATGAAGTTCAAATGCAGAAGTCTTGGAATTGCTTTTATGTTCAAACATAAGAAAGCCACAGCAAAGCTGTTATGAAAAACAAGTCAGTCTAGTGAGAGATCAGAGGATTTTGTGCACACAAAAATCCTAGTAGAAAAAGAGCCTACAAGTCAAATATATCAGTGGATGATATGTAAGTAAAGGAATTGAGTATTGTCATGTGAAATATGAAAAGACCTAGACACTGCAGAGGGAGAGCAGTGAAGGTTATGAACAAGTAAATGTTTCTACTCACAATTTAGAATCCATCAAGGGGACAGTACTGCAAAAAATCCATTTTTCAAAGTTATAATCACAGATCATCTGCTGATCTATTAAGGCCTGACTTGTTATTCTGTTATTTTCCAGTAGTTGTCATCAGGTATCACCACATTACACATTTTCTGAAAGGTTACTCTTCTCTGTACTGAGATATTAGACTAATGAGAGAAGCAGCCACGAGCTGTTCTCAATTAAATGTGTATCTATGCAAGAGAGTCTAGGATTATTTACCACATCAAAGATATAATGCACAGTTGAAAGTAAATCAATGCTTTCACCTGCAATCAGTTTTTCAACTAGAAAAAAAATTACTATTTTCAAACAGTACTTAATTTTTTCTTTCATATTTGAAAGAGATAATCCACCAACATGGAATTTCTGCTCCAATGACTGCCCCAGTATGTGTTCTGCTGTCACTGATAGCAACACTGCCCTATTTGCTAGAACATGAATCAGAAAATTTACCTCATGCCCAGCAGGTCCTTGCCTCTTTTGTTCATTTATTTATTTATTTATTGGGTTTTGCCTTTTAGCACAATTCTGAACCTCTGAATACTGACACCATTGTCTGAGTGAGCTTAAGATATGACACTCCATGCCTTAGTTATCAGATATTTCTAAATCCAGGTCAACAGACATGCTTACACTTGATCCAAAAGGCTAAATCCCTCTCTCTTCAACCAAGAGATTTGAGCAAGAAAGCCACAAAGAAGGATTATCTTGGCAAGTGTACATAAAGCTTATTCTTTTACCTGATGCAGTAAAACAAAACTACCTAAAATCTCTGTAACTTAGCAACCTCCTTTTAAAAACAATATTATATATAAATAAACACTTAAAAAAAAAAAACTCAGCTCCAAAACTCTCATACTTAAGTAGAAAAGAATTTCATACATCAGCCTGAACTTTGTCTGTCAAAGAGCTTGGATTTCAGACACTTTTTACCACAAAATAATCTTTTCTTCTTTATGTAAACAGAGACAGAACTGCCATAAAAATGTTAGAAAATTTGATGTCAATCTATATATATATGTAATTGTTTGGCTAGACCTTTTATATCTCTTTTTCATGACAAAAAGAAGGATAGTCAGTAGAATTAGACATTGGGATTAAATGACAATGCCATATTCTTACAAGGAAAAAAGATTTGCTATCATATTCTATTGTTTGCTGTCTAAAATTTGCTATCCTTGTCTGGTGTGAAAGATACTCTGTAAGTTCTGCCAGTTATGAGCATACTAGGAGTGGCTAAGGTCCTTACCATAGGTACTCTGAAGTGAAGAGTTATATATTCAGAACCAAAACAAGTGGAAAAGAAAGATAAGCTGGTTTAAGTTTCATGCATTTTTGGATTATCCTTAGTATGATAGCTAGCTTGATTTTAAAGGTGTTAGTTATGTTGTTCAGTGTTGGTTGTTTTTAAACCACAGGATAGAAAAGGAGGTCTATTTTTAATCATACCTATAAAATGATAAAACTCTTACTGGGGGATTCTCAACAATTCTTTTCAAATTCTCATTCCACAGTCATCATAAAGTTCATTTGCAAACATAAGCAATTTCTCTTTGATGGTGTTTTTACACTTTGATTAGTTGCAAATTAAAGCATCTCAAACCAAAACTGAAGTCTCTGCATAAATAACCCATTCACTATCCACTTATAAACTCTGAGGAATTTGAGTGATTTCTCACACACTATCTGAGAAATCATTCAAATTAAGTACTAGTGTAAGTTTTAACTCAACATGTCCTTCTGCTTAAAACATACCAAAACCAAATAACATCCTTTAATTAAAACATAGAGGAGATCAAGAAGGAGCATTTCTCTACCAGTAACAGAAAAAACTCTGCTGGGTCACATGAAAGGTCCATTTAGGCTAAGTTTCTGTCTCCAGTGGCATACAATGGGTCATTTCTTTCTAGCTTCCTAAAAGGGGTTTTGAAAGGGAGAAGTGACACACACATCTGAGAATTGTTTTTAATGTATCTTGTAACAGACAAGTAAGTGTGGTGGTTTAATCCCGGCCAATAGACAAATATGCAGACAGCTGCTTGCTCACTCACTCTCCTTTAGAATGAAGAGAAAATAGGAGAAAGATGATAAAAGTCCACTGAATTTGTTCAGCCCATAGATGGCGTTCCCTCTATTACAAAACATCAGAATAGAATACAAAGCTTGTTGTGATGCTGAGAAGCAGACAGCTCAGCTGTCACCAGCTCATTTGTCCAGTTCCTCCTGAGGCTGGTCCTCCATTCACTAGGGTTCCCCCTGATGTATCGTTTCCTACAACGTACAACTCAAGCCATGGGTTACAACATGTAGAAATGATAAGGTTAATTGTATATGTACTGCAATCTGCACCCCTTTTCCATTTAGGTATCAGAGTTACCGTTGCAACAACATGCATGCATTGCACTTGTGCCAGCATGAATCCTCCCCAACTTGCAGTTCCTCTGAGGGTGTGCTGGCTCCAGCATGGGTTTACTCATGAGCCACAGTCCCTCCAGGGGTTTTTGCTCTAGTTCACCGCTGAGTCCATTCATGTCTGATATAGCAGTACAGGAATGGAAGCTTTGCTGGGATCATACACTAGCCCATACATGGGAACATACTGTTATCAAAATGTTACTGGGCATGGTAAAGTAAGATGATAAGCAGCACATCAAACAGCAAAAAACCAAAACCAGTCATCAGCAAGCCACAGGGTCCAATACACAGTAAAGTAAATGAGCCTCATGGCAAGCATGAGAGCCTGCCAATAAACATTTAAGCAGTTATAACAGCTATAAATCCAAACTACAATCAAATCTGATGTTATCTTGGACCTCTTAAGCCCCATTGCACAACAAAAAATTCTGTGGTGGGTAGGGCAAATACCTACACATCCAGCCAGTCACTTCCTTATCCCCTGGAAAGAGAAGAAAACAGAATGGAGACAAGAATATTCATGGATTAAAACAGACAATTTAATAGGGGAAGAAAAATTGCATGTGGAAGCAGAGCAGTTTCACTGTTTCCCATGGGCTAGAAGATGTATAGCCACCTCCTGCAAAGCAGAGCCTTAGCACATGCAATGATTACTTGGAAAGACACAAGCCAAAACCACAAATGTTCCTAATCCTTCCTCCTATCCTTTTATTGCTTTCATTGCTGACCATGATGTTATATAGCATAAAATATCCCTTTGGTCTTTTCGGGTCAGCTCTTCTGCCAGCTTCCTGCCCAGGTCCAGCCTAGTCCCTGAGAGGAGAAAGTAAGAGAGGAGAGGGAGAAAAAGGGAAAATCTTGATGCTGGGCAAGGAATACTCAGTGACAGCCAAAACATGAGTGTGTGGGCAACAGTGTTTCAGCTGCAATTCAAAACAACCATACAGCCTGCAATTTAAAAAAAAAAAAAATCTATATAAAAACCCACAAACCCATACCCAAAAACAAACAAAAAGAAATCCTCTATCTCAAACAGACACAGTACAGTAGGGATGAAACATGGTATTTATCTGGTGAATTTCCTTAACTTTCAATAGCCTATATCTTAGGGACTTCCTGAAAATTCACCAAACGAAAGCCTATTATTTTCTTCTGAATGTGAGTACAGTACTGACGTATACGTTCTGTAGGAAAGACAGTCATCAAATAACAAAATCATAGTATGATAAGGGTTGGAAGGGCCTTTAAAGATCATCTCGTCCAACTTCCCTGCCATGAGTAGGGACATATTCCACTAGATCAGGTTGCTCAGAGCCCCATCCAACTGGGCTTTGAGTATTTCCAGGGATGGAGTATTCACCACTTTTCTAGGCAACATGTGCTCATGTTTCATCATCCTCTTCATGGAAAACATCTTTTAACCTATTCAAATTGAACTTGCTTTTAATTTAAAACCATTGTCCCTTGTGCTAATGCAATAGACTGTGATAAAAAGTGAGTCCCTTCTTTCCTATAACCCCTTCCAGTACCAACAGGCAGCAATGAGGTCCCCCTGGAGCCTTCTTCAGGCTGAACAGTCCCAACTCTCTCAGCTTTTATGAAATCAGCCATCTGATCACCTTCATGGCCTTCCTCTGGACTTGCTCCAACAGGTCCATGTCCTTCCCATGCTGGGGACCCCAGAGCTGTATGCAGTGCTCTAGGTGGGGTCTCACCAGAGCAGAGCAGAGGGGCAGAATCCCCTCCCTCCCCTGCTGCCCACGCTTCTTTGGATGCAGCCCAGGACACGTTTGGCTCTCTGGGCTGGGAGTGCCCAGGGCTGGGTCATGTCCAGCCTCTCACCCACCAGCATCCCAAGTCCTTCTCAGCAGAACCTGTTCATCCTCCAGCCTATGCTGGTACTGGGGGTTGCCCCGCCCCAAGTTGATCTTATTGAACCTCATGCGATTCCGATGGTCCCACTCCTTCAGCTTGTCCACGCACTTCTGGATGCCATCTCATCCATCAGGAGTTTCAATGGCACCACTCAGCTTGATGTCATTTGCAAACTTTCTGGAGGTGTGCTTGTTCCCTTCATCTATGTCATTGTTTAAGTCATTAAACAATACTGTTCCCAATATGAATGTCTGAGGGACACCACTTGTCACTGATGTTTATCAGGATACTGAGCCATCAACCACTATCTTCTGGGGAACCAACTCAATTCAACCAACTCCTCATCCACCAAAGAGTCCACTCATCAAATCATCTCTCCAATCTAGAGAGGATGTTGTGGGGAACCATGTCAAAAGCCTTACATAAACCCAGATAGGTGACATTCACAGCCCTTCCTTTGCCTATTGCCATAATCATTCCATTCCAATCATCTGAATGTCCTGAAGTCTCTTTTGATCACCCAAAACCTATGCACTGCAACTTCATCATTACCTCTATGTCAGACTAGTAATGGGCAGTAGCCCAAGAGCCTTACCAGGAAGTCTCCTGGTGATGTCCTTAACCCAGGCCCCTGACATGCTGTCCATCTTGGGGTCCATCTTAGCAATAGCCTCTGGCTCCCCAGGGTGTGCCTTTCAAATAAATACCCACCTTTATTCCCTTACTCCTGTCTGGTCTCTGTTTCTGGGAGGTCTCTTAAGGCATCAGATTCACACAGCATATTGGACTCCATTCCCCATTTGAAGGCAATTGCCCACAACTACATCCTGTCTTTTTTTCCCTGTGGAAGTGTTTCTGATACAAAATGTAGGTCTTTCAGACACTGATAATGCCTCCAGTGGAGCTGGGTCTTCATCCACCCTCATCATCCATTGACTGGCCTTCCACATCCAGAGCATCTTATCTATTGTCTTCATTCACTCTTTTTTTGTTTTGACCTTCTGCCCTACCATTTTCTCGCTGTTGAGGGGACAATAGAGATTCCAATTGATCTTGTTTTGTTTCCTGGTGGTGGTTCCTGTCTCAGGGAGTGGGAATGTTGCTGTCCTACAAGTGAAAAACATGCTTCATCTCTGTTGGAAAGGCACTGTCCAGGGAATTACACAGGCAAGGGGAAGGGAAAAGGGAAAGTGAAGGAAAAAGGGAAGGGAAAGGGAAAAGGAATACAAGATTTTAGGTACCCCTCAAAAAATCAATAAACAGATCTTCTCCTATCCCGACCACATAATAAGATCTACATCCACAGCAATCTCAAAGGAAAAAGAATCACAGAAAACTATAAAATAATTTTGTAAAATTAATTTTGAATATTCCATGTTGGATATTGATGCAGTGACACATTACATGCAAGTATGATTTACATATTTTTCACCATGTATAGATGTAATGACTCTGATACATATTCTGCTTCTCTTCCTCTACATCTTCCACTTCAGTTCTACTTTTTTGTATTGTAAGAAAAAGGAAAACTGCATTATGCTTATTATAATTCTATCCCTTGGGTATCATTTCAGCAAATTTTATTAGTTAAGAGTGAATTTTTCATGTTTCTCTATGCTTAAGGTTATATTAAATGTATTTCAGTGTATCATCAGAAATTACTCAACCATTCCCCTGAAAAAGCTGTCAAAAAAAAAATAAAAGGAAATTACCCATTCAGGTGGTTTGTTTAACACTTCACGAGATATGTTTTTAACACTTCATGACTCTTATATTCTGCAGAATATAAGAAAATAATCAAGTTACATTTTCTTTTTTGATACAAGTATACAGATTTGGGGAAAAAAATAGTTGGAAACCAGAGAAATCTTCTTTTGTCCAAGCTTAGACTGATATTTGTATTTTAATTCTTTGAAAGCTCTAGCTTTCATTGGCATTCCCATATCCCTTCATCTAGCAATTTGTCATTCAGTACTTATTGACATGGGACTCTCATGAGAATATACACTTATTTATCAGATATAATAGTATCTATCTTGCAATATCTCCTTGTAAAACCAAAAGATAACTAAGTCTTCTACCACACAGAGCTATAACACCTGGGATGAAAATACTAAGTTTACACTTGGTTGTTCTATCTTCTGCAAGAGTTTTTCAAGAAATGTTTTAATCTTATCCCAGAGTCAGGGATCAGCCACAGGAATTTCAGGTATCAGCATGCCCATGTTTTCCAGCTAACCCTAGTGATTCAAGTGACACCATATCTCTAGTTTCTTATGTCTACAACATAAGCAATAAAATGTAAGAATTTATTCTTGTGCAAGATAAACCCAAGGCTGGCATGTGAACAATGAATATTACAGGCTCTCCATCCCTGTTGGGTTCCCTTGATCC
This sequence comes from Rhipidura dahli, assembly GCA_013399225.1. NCBI lineage: Eukaryota > Metazoa > Chordata > Aves > Passeriformes > Rhipiduridae > Rhipidura > Rhipidura dahli. The sequence continues at coordinate 102,580 of VXAC01001109.1, read as the reverse complement.
TCTGAGACAATGGAAGAGAAAAGATTAACCAAATCAAACTACAACACCCAGATCACTGCTCCAGCAGTCTAAATGGCTCACAACATATACTTGCACTCTAAGCAAGGAAGGTTCAAAAACTGGTTTTTTTCTAAACAAGTGGTGTCAACCATTTGTTGTTGTGTCAATGGTGAGGAGGGCTTACTATTCAGAATAATTCATTTCAAGCAATTTATTTTAGGTCTTATGTTCCTCCATTATACATTTTACATGTTTCCAATAGATAGCAGAGACCAGCTCCCCAACCCACATGATTCTGTCTCCTCACCACTGGGAATTCAGCTGTCTTTCAATGAAGGTAATCATGCTTTAATTAAGAAACCCTTAGCTTAGGCAGCTGTTTGGTGAGCTTGACTGATATGGACTCAGCCTCACCAATACCTGATTTACCCACAGAACAGGAAAAACAACTTGGACAGAGGCACACAGCCTAGGGCTTTCTCAAAATAAGCCAGAGTTTTGCAATTGAGGCAGCTGTTCATGCTCTATATTTCACTTACCAGTGTAGTTTCATACTGAAACTCTAAATAGTGGGGGGGGCTGGGGACACAGGGGACACACACTGAAATAAATGATCAGATAAAAACAAATTATAAATGAAGTTTAGACTTTCAGCATTCCAGTTAAAGCTGTCTTGCAAGAACTTTCAGAATGCAAGAATTGCTTTCCCTTTTTGCACACACTAAAAAAATATCCACAAGACTAAATAAGGAAGAATCATTTGTCTGCAGAGTTAAGTGACCAAAAAGGAAGTTCTCTTTCCCAGGTGTTTGAAGTTTACCTACTCACAGCACATAGGCAAAGGATTAATTTCCATAGCACAAGTATACATGTAGGTCTTGTGGAAATGTTCCTGAATCATGAATGGAAAAGTCCTTGAAACTGTGGTTCCAAGATTACCACTGAAAAAAAAAAGAATAGCAAACATCTGATGTCAATATTTCATTGAATCATGGAATGGTTTGGGCTGGAAGGACCTTAAAGTTTGTCTACTTCCAACCCGTCTTCCATGGGCAGAGACACCTTCCGCTAGACTGGGTGGCCCAAAATTCTATCCAGCCTGGCTTTGAATACACCCAGGTCACTCACAAATTCTCTTCACAACCTGAACTAATGTCTCAGCACCACATTTATATAAGACTCCTTTATCTGATCTAAGTCAACTCACTTTCTGTTTGAAGCCATTCCCCCTTGTGCTATCATTACAAGCCCTTGTAAAAAAAGTCCAGCTCCAGCTCTCTTGCAGCCTCCCCTTTAAATACCAAAAGGCTGCTATAAGATCTGCCTGGAGCCTTTTTTTCTCCTGACTGAACAGTCACAGCTCTTTCAGCCTGTTTTCATAGAAGAGGTGCTCCAGCTGTCTGATTGTCCTTATGGCCCTCCTCTGAACTTGCTCCAATGTCCTTCCTGTCCCTCTGGGGACCCCAGAGCTGGATGCAGAACTGCAGGTGAGCAGAGCAGAGGAACAGAATCCCCTCCCTGGCCCTGATGGCCACACTGCTTTGGATACAACCCAGGACTGATTTTCTGGGATGCCAGCTCATGTCCAGTCTGTCATCCACCAGCACCCCCAAGTCATTTTCATCAGGACTGCCTTAACTTATCCTCTGTCCAGCCTGTATTTGTGCTTGGGATTTTCCTGACCCCAGTGCAGGACCTTACACTTGACCTTGTCACTCTTCATGAGGTTCACATGAGCCCATCTCTCAAACCCATCTCAGCCCCTCTGGAGATCATCCATTCCCTCCAGTGTATCAACCACACCACACAGGTTGGTGGTGTTGGGGTGTGCTCCATCCCACTGTCCCTGTCACCAGCAAAGCTGTTAAACAGCACCGGTCCCAACACCAGCCCCTGAGGACACCACTCGTCACTGCTCTCCAATGGACACTGAGCCATTGCAATTCTTTAAGCGTGGCCATCCAGTCAATTCCTTATCCATTGAGTAGTACATTTCCCACTAGTTAAAAAAGGATGAAGCCAATCAAAAGTGTAGATTTCCAGCCATTTTTGGCAGACAGCTCCATCTTACACACTCTGAAGAGTACTCTGGAGATAGTGTAATAACCACAATTTGTCATGTTTCTCCCAATAACTTCTGTAACTGATAGTCATTTCCTTGTTAGGAAAAAACCCTCCTAGGTATTCTTAGTCTCTTATTTACTAAGTTTAGAGGGGATAAGCCAAGTGAATTTAACAATCCTTTAGACATTATCTAATAGATTCTACTGAGTCCAGCAGTCAAAAATAGTTGCTCAAATACCTGTCACATCCACTTTCCCTCGGTGCAATCAGTTCTTTCAAGTCTAGATTGAATTCTAGGTTTGGAGTTTAAGCTCTTAGACTGCTTATACACGGAACTCATTTGAAAGGCAATCCTTCTGTTTTGCCATACTTGAGGAATTGCTAATACCAGAGTTTGAGCTGAAATTTCAGTGACATATGAGAAGACACAGGTAGCAAGACTCTCAGATTCAAAAAACTACTTTCTTATTTTCCCAGATCAACATTTATCTGTCCCTGGAACATATTGAAAGTAACTGCTGAACTGCAAGAAGATGCAAGAAAGTGACTGGAGATGCATATGACCACTGAGTTAGTTGAAATGTGGGCACTAACCCCCTGTATCTCCCACTCCTTGATTAACTTTGATCTGATGGAGGTTCACTCGTCTGCTAGGACAGCCAATTCTACTCTGTGGGTTTAATTATTATGGAGTACTGGTAATATAAAGGTTCAGCCTGCTCTTGTAGGCTAATTTAGATTAGCATCACTATGCCCTATAGTAACTGTTCCACTATCATCTTGTGAAGACTCTGTAAAAGCCACATGGATATTTGCCCTTCTAAAATGACTTTCATAATCAATTCCTAAAATACACTGCCAATTAGGATTTTTTTATTTATACAGAAATTAAAATCTCTCAATTTACAAAAACTATACTTGCCAATAATTCACATTTTAATTGTAACACAATAGAAAGCAACATTTTCATCAATTAAAAACAAATGGTTCAGCCATCTATTTTAATATATATGTTTAAACCTAATTAGCCTAATCAGTCAACCTGATTACGTCGCTTTAAATGCCTGCTTTTCATATTTGCTAAAAGTAAGCCTTTAAACACAAAATATACTAAGCAGTATTTCATCTGACTCCTATCAAACAAAGTTATTGAGGCATGAGTTCTATATAACCAGTGAAGCAGAAGACCATGCTATTACATGGATAAATGGTCCAGAGTTACTGAAGCAACACAAAAACAATCATAGAAACATGGCTTTTGAAACCTCATAAGCAACTCATTTTGGAAAAAGTGTGTGTGTGTGTATACATGCATATTAATAGGTGTGCACACGTGTGTATATATATGCCATTTGACATCAAATCTCCACAAGAGATACGTGTGGATTTGCTTCAAAATAATGTTCAAAATAATATCTCACTCAACTCCTCCCAGAAACAACAGTGAACATGCTAGAAATTAAAGCCTTCTATGAAATGTAAAAAAAAAAAAAAAAAAATTTCCTTTTTTCTTATTGTTTAAGTTCAGGCAAAGGAAATGTAATAATTCACAACCCATCTTGTCTCTGGAAACACCATTGCTTCACAATAGCTTCAGCGCCCACCATCTTACAAACTCCTCATGGGGTCCAAGGGGTCTCTAACACAACCTCTTCTCATTTACAGTCTAATTTGGGATTAGACCCTACCTTTAGACAGTCAAGCTTATGCCCAGGTTTGTATGCTGTTTTGGCATTTTCTCCCCAGGGCGACTGGAGAGATCTATCAAGAACAAAAGCCTGAATGCCCCAGCTCCCAGTCCCCAGCAGCTGCAGCCACCACCATGTCCTTCAGAGAGGCAGATGATGTCAGGTCTGGAGCTCTTCCAGATAGTGGACATGAAATTATCTTGAAATTCTCTGTCGTAAAAAACCACCAAAACTTACGTAAATCAGTGTGATATACAAAACTGTACTGTGCCCTGCTCCCCACATGGTGTACAGGAGCTCAAGGCAGCTTCAACGCCCAGCGCGTGGCAACGCCACACACCATAGACATGTTTTGGCTGAGCCCAAAACATTATCCTTCTTTATGCAATTCACTTAGCACTGCAGAAGAGCATGCTTAGAGCCTACAGCCCTGACATCCTCTCAAAAACAGATGCTGTTGGAGGCTATTCGTATAAACAGCACTCTCTCAAGGCCTCCACTCACCCACTTTATGGTTTCGGTTCCCATCTCTCCCCAGACCTCTGAGCCTATTCCCTTTCATTAATTACAAAATTATGTCATTCATTACATTAATCTCCTCTCCACTCTCACCACAGCCTCACTAGCCTGCAACAGAGCAATGTTTGCCCTCCCTTCTCCCACACAAAGGGCCTCTACACACAATATGGGAGGGGGTTGGCTCAAAAAAATACACCTAGAGCAGTAAATACCTGCACCTCGCCACACCACTCAGGCCAGGGGACAACATTTTATACTAGCTAGGGGCAGAGCCCTGCTGCTCCACCCTCCCAGTCCCACTCAGCAGCCCGTCTGAGCCAGGGCATTGGGTCAGCCCTCAGAGCCAGGCTCCTGCTTCACTCTCACTCTCCAGCTCCCAGGATGATCCCGGATTCTCAGCAATCCTCCAACAGTTGTGGCCAGAGCCTTGCAGGGTTGGGACCTTATAGGTGGCCAGAAAGGTGATTGGGGCACCTTTTGTTTATACAGCATATGGAAATTTTTAAATTAAGGATACCATGATTCCACAGGGCATCAAGCTCTCCACAGCCACAGGCTGTTAGCCTAGACCTCAGTGGCAGGGGCTGTGGGAGCAGTGGTGGGCTAGTTCTCACCTCAGCCCACAGCCTCCACAGTAAAGGCAAAAGCTACTGTAGCATCAGGTCAGTGTCTTTGTCCCAGGGTCAGAGGTTCACCACTTAATGAGTCATTTTTTCTATGTTTGCAAGTGTTTTCCACTGCACACAGGAGGGCTAGCATGGAGCTTATTTGTTTCCAACTGCAAACATTTGTTCATTACCCTATACTGATCAGCGGGGTGAAGAACAAACATTTCTGCATCGATGAAATGGAGCAATGAATAAATAAATACCTTGGGACTAGCCAGTCTTAACATTTACAGCTGTTTGAGTTGAATTGAGTTAATTGTCAGTTAATGCATGCCCCTACACTACCAAAAACTCTAATCAGGATAGTTTCAAAGTGAAAGTCTTCTACTTCTTACATTTTCATTTTTTGCTTAAAATTAACATAGTCAGGCTAGCAAGATACACATATAAAGAGACTCTTAGAAGAAGTAATCTCTTAAGCCCACAAGATAGTCTAGGATGCAAAATGCAGCACACATTCCTCACTCTGTGAAATGTCAGTCAGAGGAGGTAGAATGGAGCTTTTTCCCTTCATGCCAAGCTATAATGAAATGCTTTTCATTACAGAAGATTGCCCTAAGCAATGTTTTTTTTTTCATAATAATAGTAACCTAAAAGACAAATGAAAGAAATCAAAGAATGAAACTCATCCAAGCATTTTTGCAAGGCAGCAGCTGGCGCTCACAGTCACAGAAGTATCTGCTGCACCACATACTCCAACAAGAGAACAGCCAAACCAGTCTATAGCAAAAACCCAACGTGTTGGGGGTGGGAAGGAAGGTGGGAAAGTGGTGTAAGATTCTTGAATGTGAAATTTTAGCCTTGGGGGAGTTTTCACAAGCAAGTAATACATTGCTCAGAAAGGCTGTTTTACTGAAAACAGAACTGAATTTAACTAACACAGGGCGAATGTTCTGCTATACAAACCCACGTTTGGACTGTATGTGCTTCTGCAGGGGGGGCTTTGCCTGTTAGCTTTTGCAATAGGAGCCAAACATGAGGGATAAAATAGTTTTATGTTGGACATTGCTGCCCTCTAGTGACGACACAGGACATGCAACTGGGGAAGAGAGCTGTTGCTGCAAAATATTTCCTTGCTTTCAAGGTAAGCGACCAGCTGGGTATCATTGAACTATGACAGAATTTTAGGAGACTGAAATCTTAATTACCCTTAGCCTTAAAATATCCTTTGAGTAAACAAAGTACTTGAATGTAAATAAATTCATGTTTCTGCAAATGGAATGTGTATTGCAATACAATTTCAATCAGCAATAGTTTAATGTTGCAATAAAATTGTGTATGTCAAGCATTTCAGAAAAGCTGAAAGCAAGGAAACTGTATGACAATTAATTAAATAAAAAATTGGTCTAATTTAGCCATGAAACTTTTTATTAATGTGACAGTGTTTACACTACTGGGGACCTTCCCAGTAAACAATGCCAGACATTTCAACAAAAAGCAGTGTAAATCATAATTGTGCATCATTGCCTTCATTCCACAGATAACACATTTGCGGGATAGCCCAAAATTTCAGTGGGAATAAATGACTGCTTTAATGATTGCTTAAAACTAAACTTTATTTTTTCACAAAATATGGTAGAAAAGTTGTTTGCTAGTCCTTAATATTGTAATTCCAAATTTCCAGTATTGTGTGACTTAGTTACTTTTTGTTTAGCTTATAGATTTGCATTCTGATGGGACTTTGTCCATACTGCAAAAAATTTGATGCAGTCTCTTGATGCAAAATCTTAAGCCTATGTGTTTCACCAGGAAACATGTTCCTTATGGGGAACGTGATCAGAGCACACATCCAGGTCTTACAGATCAGTCAGTCCTGAGGACACAACCTTTCTTTTTTGATTTTGCAAGTTTGTCTTCTGGAGCTAGCTTCAGTAAAATTCTCTTTTGAGTAAGATTAATAGTTAAAAAAAACCCCATGTTCATGCACTTTCAGTCTTTCAGTTTGCCAACAACTTTTAGATTATCATGCACTTGTTCTCTGACAAACAGAACACATTCCTCTTTTTGGTTAACCCAGGACTACAGTGCTCCAGTTGAATGCAGCAAACTATCTCTTCTGTCATTAGCAAAGCTTTTAGTTCTGCAATGAACCTGGCAGAACAGAAGAGTGCTAAATATTAAATCACTATTTAATTCATAATACGCCTCTGGGACACACACATACGCTCTTCAGGGTTCCTGCACTGCACTTTTCTACTCCACCAATATATCCTGATCTGAAGAGAAGTAGTGATAAAAACACGTTTCCCTACCTGAAATATCTCAGAGGAAGTGTCTACCATCTAGGCTCATTTTTGGTTACATGGCAAAGAAACTACCACATGATTATCTGAGAAAGTTTTCCATGAAGCAGAGCAGACACAGGTCTGGGAGTGTCAGAAGACAAAGTTTTTGCATTGATAAACAGAAGAGATAGAAGTTTACAAAGAAATAGCTATGGGTGAAAGAAAATCAGAAAATCTGAATAATTGCATGTAGATGAATGGAAGGGTGTGGAAAAGCATGGAAAGAGGATAGTGAGAGTGTAGGATGGACAGACAGGTAGAGACACAGGATAAAAGATAAAGACAAAAATATGAAAATAAGAATGAGAAAACTCCAGAACTTGGAAGCAGAACAGAAAGTCTTTTTCCATGTGCTGCACAGACTGACTTTTGCTTTTTTTTTTTTTTTTTGATAAATTACTTTCCTTCAAAAAGAAAACATTTTAAGTTCTTGATATATAAAGTATCCACTTGCCTGAATCTTAAAGCTCAAATTTAAGATAAAAGTAAGGAATACACAGAATTTATACAAAAATGTTCCTAGAACTTGCCTTTAAAGAAAAAGACTGAGGTTATAACTGTCTTTCATTCAAAGTTATATAAGCATGTCCATGCTTCACTGGTTGGATTTTAAGGATCCCCATGTAGCTTCAAATGTATTCTTAGGAAGTAAAATATTATTACTTTTATTCAACAAAATCCTACCAGTAGCTAATCACCAAAAATATTTCACACTCTACAGCACCTATTTGTTTCATTCACGCAATGTCATATTTATTTTGAACTCACTTAAAACCTTGATTTGTGATCATGCTCTCTGGGAAAGAACTACACACAGACTGCAAGACTCCTACCCACCCTAGTACCTGATTATTTGTGAATACACCGAGGGAAAAAAAAAAAAAAGTAAAAAGACACAAGTCTCTCTTTAGCAGGAAGAAGTCCCCAAACTATCTCTCCATTATGCACATAAAATGATCTGTGTATCTTCCCCATTTAAGAAGGACAGATTTCATGTCCATCACAGCACCCTGAGGCTACAATTATTCATGTTCCTCTTCAAAAAGCACAGCTATTCTGTGAGAACTGTAATGATCAAATGGGCCATGTAATTTTAGAAAAAATACTATTTGTTCCTTAGGACCACCTTGCTATGTAAATTATACATGTAAATCTTGAAAGGGTTTCATTCTGAGGCACTCCTATACTCAAATGTTGATACACACTCTCAGGTAAATACAGAATAGCATACAAAAATTGTTACAGCAGCTTTCCCCAGGTACCTGGCTGAGTTGCCAGTCCTGGAAGGATTTAAAAGACACGCAGATGTGGCACTTAGGGATATGGTTTAGTGATGGCACTGAAGTTTTAGGTTTTAACTTCCATATTTTTTCAAAATCCTGTACTGCTTAGTGTGTAACTCTGAGGTTTCTTGTAGCCTGTTAATTTCTGCTCTCTCAGGCTGAGTAGTCATAACAAAGCCTCTCCAGGCCTGCACTTCCAGGACACCTAGGCAGTCCAAGGTCCAAGAAGTGCAAACTAAAAGCTTCTGAAAGAGGGGCAAGCCGAGGGGAATTACATCATTAATCAGGAGAATTAACCCTGGCTATTGCAAATGAACCAAACCTATAAAAGTGTAAAGAACTCGTGACCAGTGGTCCATTTTGGGATCCATTTTTTCAGCAGCCTCTGGCTCCCCAGGGTGTACCTTGAAGGCCTTTCAAATAAATATTCACCTTTATTCCCTTTCCCCTGTCTGGTCTCTGTTTTTAGGTGGCCTCTTAAGGCATCAGCATTGCTGGGTCAATGGCTGGACTGATGATCTCCAGGGTCTTTTCCAACCTAAAGGATTCTGTGATTCTACGTGCTAAGTAGCCCACAGCACTCTGCAATGAAACAATAAAAATTCTCTGGGTTTCAAAAGCAAAAGTAGTTGCTGGTACATGTTTAGCAAGACACAAAGTTGGATGTAGAGCAGACATACACTGAGAGAAAAAGATGACAAGAAGACTGATGTCACCATTACCTTATTTGAAACCCACTACAGGAAGGCTCCTGTGATCTACGATTTTAATTTTTTTAAAGGAAAGACAGTAGTCATTATTTCACATACATCTATGCATACAGCATATATACATATATATATGTGTGTGTGCAGTTCTGTAGATAAGTAAGAAGTATATATTTTAATATATAATATATATTAGAATATAATAAAGTGCATATATTTTAATATTTATATAATATAAAAGTATATACCTCCCTAAACCTGATTTTCCAGAATTGGAACATCGCTACAAAGCAAGTTTACCAGTCACTTCTTAGGCTTACACTATTACTTATGTTTGGTCACTTCAGAAGACTTGTAAACAAATGTGGAAGAAGTATATGTATTCTTGTGCATTTGCAGAAATCTCTTAGTTGAATTTATTTCATCTGTACAGCTTTGGTACAGATTTCCACCAGTTGAGTGGAAATCACTCACTCCATAATGAGTAAGAATGGCAAGAGTTACAGAGTTGGCAAGGGCTGTGTATGGTTCAGTTAGGATTCCTGTGGCCCAGAACTCAGCTGTGGGCAAGTTTCATGTTACAGCTCTGATAGTGCCAGAACAATGCCTTCACTTTAGCATAATGACTAGCAGAAATATTTTGGAAAATATTAACTACTTCAAAAACTGTTACTATAATTCACAGTTTGGGGTTTAGATTAACCCAAAACATTTCACTCAATTAATAGCTTCTATTTTTATTTCCATCACTTACACACATAGTTTAATACAGTACCATCTGCTCTCACAGACCTGGTTTTAGTTTGACATCTTTCACAGAGATAATTTGCTTCATTATTTTATCTTAGAATGTGCATCTATTCAGTATATAAAGGTTAAGTGAGTTTGCTTTGCAGAACTATTGCACAGCTCAGACACTTTGACTTGTTCAGTTGATAACGAGAACTTTGATAAATTTACTGCAAAATGCCTGAATATTTTCTCCAACCACTCCAATTACAGTTATCTTTCCAAAAATATGTTTGTGACATGAAAAGAACAATTCCCTAAAAACTATAAAAAGGAAACACTCCATAGGAATGGATACAGGTTGAAGTGGAAAACTACTTTCAGGAAAAACAGACATGGGGTAGTCAGTATTGTGTATTAAATATAGTTCCCTTTTTTTTTTTTTCCTGTATCATACATTTTTTCATTGATCATTTATTCAGTTGCAAACACTTAAAATTTTTGTCCTCATGGAAGTTCTCATTTGGTTCTGGGAAGCAGGAAAAATTAGCAACTCACAGATTATTTTCTCCATTTTTTTAAAAATTACAGCCTTGACTGTGTCTTTCACCTGTTTCCTATGTTTAAGTAAGAATTTTTTTAAATACTTTTTTCAAAATGAAAACAATAACAAGTTCTTAGCAAATGTGTGATTATTGGCAGAAAGCAACAGAAAACTGTAAACAGAAAACTACCAGGTGTGTATTTTTTGTTGCAGTAAGACCAGCTTTTGTTGCTGTACATCTAATTTTCCTTGAATTACAACACTAGCTTATGAACAAGAATTCCTTGCTGACTATAATATCAGTAAGAAGATAAAAGCCCTGATGTAGGATTATAAAAATTGTTTCTGATTATATGTTGATAACATCAGGTGTTAAATATGGCTAAATGTTTCAGTTTCAACAATAATTTTTAATTGTTCAAATAATACAGACAGCAAAACCGTATTTTAATTCCTACTGCTTTTGTGGCCAGTGAAGAATACGTTACAAAAATGAAAGGAGAAAATACTTAAAGAGGAAATCTAACATGAAAATTAAATTTGATGTCTTAGTATTTTTGTGTTCTGAAAGAAAGGAAATCAGGTTTTGACAATGACACACTCCTCACCCCCATCCCATCCTTCCAGGGCTTATTGCTCTGCTTTGGAAAGCAGCACACATTCATGCTTTAGCTCCAGATCCAAGCAAGGTCACATGTGAGCTTAGAGTAAGTAACAGGACTTGGTCTCACACTAGTCCTGATGCACTCAAACTTGCAGGTCTTTTCCAAACTATAGGATATGTAATTCTACAGTAACATTTAAATTGGCCAATTTTACCTGATGCAGCTTTTAATTTGCATTTTGGGGCATTCTCTGTCTTTAACATATGTACCCCTAAGTATTTTTTATTTTGTTCCTAGAGCCCTATATCAAGCATATTTGCAAGAGGCTGGTTATTTTGAGCTGCTTTTCTTTCTTAATTTACCAATATCACATATCAGTGGTTAGAGACAGAGTGGCTAAAGCATCTCTGTAAAGAGGTACAGCAAGATTTATTTGGGAATCACAGTGAGGGACATCTCTCAGCTCAAAGTTGATGAGGCTAAAAATTTGGTGGCAGCCAGATACCAGTGGTCAGTTGCATCACTCTTGCAAGCAGCTGGCTGCAGAAGTTGGTGAACCGTAATGACATTAAGCTGACAGGTCACAGATGCTATGTTGGACTGCTGCTCATAAACACTGACAAAAAGAAAATACGCAGAAGAAAAATGGCTATTGAAGCATATTTCATTATACAGCAATTTGTAATACAGGAAAGGTATCCCTTTTAAGCATATATATACAAACTTAAAGTAAATGAAGTGATCAGCTGTTTTGAGGAGAAATAAGCTGCACTAACACCAGTTTTTCTTGTAAACAATATAGAATTTTTAAAAACTTTTCACAATTCAGAACCTTATTTATAGAATATACACACTTTTATTAAAAGATTAACATGTAATGGGCACAATTTCTTCCTCATACTATTAGGAAAACACATCTATATTTTACATACTTTATTTTATATTCAGTGGTAAACCTCCACAGCTTGGTTTTATTCGTTACTCCACCACTTCATGACTAATTTCCTGTTAGTCCAGCTATCTGAAGTCATAACCCAAAGAGTGGAATTGTAGAAAATGGACTTTGTACAAAGTCAGTAACATTTCACATATTGAGTCAGATTTTATTTTACAGCAAGTTTTCTCAAAAGATGAGATAGTTTAAAAAAATTAATAATGATGAAGATTGATACTACCAGTCCTAAGGTTACCAATAAGAAAGGATTAGGACTGATAGTAATACAGTGGAAGAGAAATACCAAAATAATTGGTGCTTTTAAAAGCATCTCTAGCACATAAGTAGCCCAGCCAGGGTTGGAGAGAGAATATTACATGCTAAATCAAGTCTGGCAGAGGTAGTGGTAAAGGCCATTGGAAATTTACATAACATATTGGTCAATTTTTATAATTTTCTAAAACAGCTAAAAACATCTTGGAAATATATCTCTTTTAATATAATAAAGTACCATGACTATATGAATATATTTCTCCCTTTGGTTTATGAATTGGGGATTGCTGACTGCAGTGTTTTTACTTAAAATGCTACCCTACCATTGCTATACAGCAGTGGATAGGGGAAAAAAAGAAAACTTCTTTAAAAGAATCTATATCTGGATTGCCTGCACTAGAACTGAACCTATTACTTTATTTGGAGATCTGCATGTATACACAGCTAAACAATGGTCCTTGCAGGAGTGGCCTATTGATATTTTCCCTAAAGTATATTTTAACATCCTAAATAGATTTATAACTGTATTTTTTTTCCTAACAGAGGATTTTCTAGTCAATACAAAAGTAGCTGCAAAGAAAAATACTTAAGCAATGTAAGGCCATAACAGAACTTAGAAGCTGCAGCTTGTCTTATTAAGCCACTAATATATGCTAAACAGGCACAAAGCGGTTACAAGAATTTACGTGATCAAAGCATTTTTGGAGTGTGTCACAGAAATTATTGCCTCAGAAATGTGTAATACATTACAATTAAAAAGGGTCAAAAATACAGGAGAAAATAATGTTTCCATGTCAACTGAATAAAAATAATTTATTTACAGATCATGAGGAAAACATAAAAGACCTTTCCCTTTCAAATAAATACATGTATTAAGGGAACACTTCCACCAACTAAAAAAATAAATTTGTGTGATTAAATGAACAGTTCTTATGTTTTCAACAAAACCACAAAAACATTCAAAGGACAATAGTGCAACCATGTCAGAAAATAAAGCTGATGTTTGCCATTCTACCTGTTAGGCTGAAGACAAGGTAACCTTTCAAAGCAAAACAACAGAAAAATTTATGCATTCATTACTTCCATGTATAAATACATGCTTTAATTTCTAGATTTAAATGTTTTTCCAAGTTCTTTTGCTTTAACATGAATTCAACATGGTATTATGCAAACATTCAAGACATGATGGAGCTGACCATCACAAGATTGCTAAAACAAGTTGCGACTGAGCTATAAGCAATATCCCCATTTAGTAGTGCTTTTAAAGTCATCTAGATGTTGATCATTAAGTTACTCCAAGGTAAAACTTTGTTAACAGTTAACAATCTTCAACCCTGAATCTTATTTTAAAAACAACACTGTTTCAAATTAAAGTTGTTTACATAACACAAAAAAATTACAGAGCTTAATAAATGGATTCAGCTTTAATAATCTGGCTAAATAACAAAAGATAAGATTTTGGTCATTAAAATAAATGAAAAACAGAAGTACCCAAAACATCAGTGGCCTGAGAGGGAAAAAAAGCAGGTCCCTGAACTCACATCCTTCAACCAGCCTCTCTACAAGCATGGACATTCACATGGCACCCTCTGTACGATAAAAATATTAGATATGAAAGGAATTGCTACACATGCACACAGGCTTCTAATTCTGGGATACAGAACCCACATTTGCAAGAGATACTCCTGATGTTGTTACACTGGTGGAGAGAAGGCCAAGGGAGATCTACAGACACTGATAAAGAAAAGCCACGGAGATTGTAGGCAAGCTCCTTTTAGTAAAAGGAGATTATATATATGGGGGAAAACAGTTATAAATTTGTAGTCATTTGGGAAACTGAGGCTGAACATGAAGAGAAATGTGTATCCAGAAAAGGACAAGTATGAGAACATGCTTCCCAGCACAGCAGTAGTACCTCTGTCTTGGGGCATTTTCACAGGCTGGCTAGCCAAACCCACAAATAACCAAATATAGGGCTGGCAAAAGTCCATTTCTGCATGGGTCCTTGGAAGGTTGGACAAAACCACTTCCAGAAATCCTTCCTGCAAACAGCTTTATGTGGCTCTCTGTATCCAGTGAAAACACTCCACTCATGCAGGTGTGTCAATAATGCTTAGGCCAACATTTCACCTCATTTACTGAAGGCCAAGACCACAGAGCTGGTCAACCACAGTAGCTCAGGACACACACAGAGAACACTGATCCCTAGTCTAGGCTCTCCAAGTTAACAACACTGAAGGAGAAATGTTTTGGAATGTAAGTAACAGCTCATAACCACGATCTTCTTATCCTGAGAAAATGCAAATATCTACATGTTGAAGGCTCACACTTCAGAAACCAGGCACTGGATCATCTTCCTCTCTTAGCCCTACTACTGCAGGATTACCCATAAACACATTCCAAATTAACTTTACTTCCATTTCACTCACATGGACAGAGGGAAGGGTTCACAGAAGAACACAGAATAGGCCCTCATCAATGCAGTTAACTGTGGCTTTTCTCCTCAAAGAAGCTCACTGAAGCTATCTATTTTTTTTAAAAAATAAAATAGGGTTAATAGCAAACAGTATGTATGTGATTAGGCATATTCCTGACACACCTGAGTGTCCTGCACTCTCTGCCACCTGCTCCACATAAGTCTCAGAACTACAGGGAGGCCTCTTGTACTGCTGTGTGGGAAGATGTTACAACCCTGAAATCTCCTGCATGGAGTTAGGTAGAACATGAAGATTCTCTTAGTACCTAAAAAAACCCCACCAAACATGTTTTGTCTTCTAGGGCTGAACTATCATACAGTGAAATAATATGTCTTATTCTGGCATTAGATTTCTCTCTCTTGTTAAAAAATTTTCTGATAATTACTTGAGGATTAGCTGGTCCGATTAGAGATTTGAAAGGATGCCTAAAAACAATCATTTTCCTAGTTTAATTTTTTTTTTTTTGCAAATTATGAACCATCCTGTTTTTCAGACCTACACATTTTCTACAAGAGGTAACACAGTACAGGCTATCCAGTGTTCACATAGAGTGCTGATAAAATGCAGCAACAGCTGCTAGTCATATGGGTTTTCCATCAGTTGATAAAACTTTATCAAAGTTTGATTTACTGAACTAGGCTTCAGCCTGGAGATGCTTTATTAATGGAAACAGAGGAGACAACAGTTTGCTGGCTCTGAAAAGGTCCTATCCTATTTTGATCAAAATCAGTGAACACTAAGAGGAACTGGATTATGATGGCTAAACACATAAATGTCCACATTTTTTTACTACACTATGAAACTCTTGGTGAGTATTTTAAGCAATAATAACACAGTTTTTAGAGATGCTGACACCTAAAGCTACCACTCATTGGTAAGTTTCTCAGAACTTTTCTAAAACCAGGTGAAGGAACTCTCATTAAGGTAAGCGGTTGCTGTTCATTCCAGGGTTCTCTTTTAATTAACAATTTATACAAAAGCTTGTGCATGTGCAACAATTCTTTCACCTGCAGATTTAAAACTTTAAAAATGCATTAAAAAATATCCATTAACTCAGACTCCTGTGTGCTACTACAATCCTTCACAATCAATCCTATAACAATCTGAATGGAAGATATTTGAAAAACAAGCGAAAGATAACTCCTATCACTCTGTAATACCACTAATGATTTAGCCTAAATTTCAGCAATCCTACATATCACAGGTGTGACATTCTCTCTGGAATTTTGAACTGTAATAGTCCAGACAAATCTTTCTTTCACCTCTGAGCTGTGCAGGAGCAGGTGTAAAGTCTACTTCTCAGCTCTTAATCAAAACCCAACACTCAAAATGAAATACATTCTAACTAGCCAACTTTTGAGGAACTACAACAGAATGCCACGCACCTGCCACTGTCTTCTCCTGACAAAGACCATTCTGATTCCCCTAAACTTAGGAATTACTTGGACCTAGGCAACCTTTTAATGGTTTGGAGTTTTCTTAGTAAATGTTTCATCAACATGTACTTAAGGCTGTCAAAAATTAGATAAGCAGACGTGATCAAAAAGAGATTAAATTAATTGAAGCTGTAATTTTTTCTTTACCTGTGAGTGATATTGGATATTACCAAGTTCTGTATGTAAGAAATACTGATGCCATAAGGAAACATGCAAGCAGAGACATTAATATATACTATAATATTGTATGTAGTGAGTACTGTAGCACTGATTCTGAGTTCATTTCAATGAATTATATTACTTAAGAAAACTGAAAACAGAGTCTATGAGGTGAAGCAATTTCACAAATTTGAATGAGTAGAAAGTAGAGTCTGGATTTTGAACATTATGTATAATTTCTAAATATCCAAATGTATAAATCCATAATAAAAAGAAAATATCACTGAAATATTTCAGTTTGGCTGTTGGCTTGGGTATATTTAAATACACAAGTCATTTAGGTGAGGAGAATTATCTATTATTTAAACATTGCAACAGTTTTTTGTGAGTGCCGACTTCTTGACAGGTGTCCCAGCCAGGCTAGTTACTGATCTTGTATCATCTTGATTATCACTTCGTTTTCGCACCTCACTGTAAAAAAAAAAAAAAAAACAACCAAACAAACAATGAGCTCAATTAACATGTTTCTATTCATGTTCACTCTTTCATTTTTCTCACTATATGTCACAGAGCTCATCACCATCTATCATATGGCTAATACTGTGGAATTTAGCACAGAATCAACATGTCTCACAAGTTTCCAATTTGGGAATCATATACATATTTCTATACAAATCATAGTGAAAAAATATAATTTCTTAAATATCTAGTAACTCACGCCATGTTCAGACTGACCTTTCATTTTCTTTTGAGAATTTTTCCATACTTTCATATTTTACAATAGAAAAAGAGTGTGTTCACAGCTCTAAGTATAAAACCAAGTAACTTCAGTTTCAAGTATAAATTTACTTTCATAGAAAAAATGCACATTGTTGGGTGCTTTTTATAAATACACACTTAAAAGCTGTGCACGTATGACTGATTATGGATTACAGACCAATAGCCTTTCAAAATATACGTTAACCAAAAATGGTTTGAAAAGGTAGTAGAACTGTAATACTTGGCTCACAAATAATCATAGAAATACCAGGGTGCTAAATGAACATAAACAGAATTTCTATCTTGTAAATAATTTAGAGAAGGGGAACACCAAACAAAATATGTGTAATTAGAATGATCGGTAATAAAACTGAATATATATTAATAAGTGTGAAAGAATTAAAAAATAATTACACATTGAATTATTACATTTCAAAATAAATTATGAAAGTGTTAAGAAAACAAATCCATGTATGATTAAAATTAATATTCATTCAGCAAACAGGTTTTAAATTGCAGGCTCCATAACTGAGTCCTAGTTTAAATATTGAGATAGCTTTGTAACATTTTCAAGCAAAAATGTTACTTCATTAAACTGACAATAAATCCCATCTGGCATTAACCTATAATGATTTAACAGAGTATTCTTTTAAAAGAAATTTTAACATTGGTACAATTTTAAAACTGTGTGTTTCTTTATATGTATATTCACACACAACGTCCTTTTTATAAAATACACTCAGATGTGTTTATGTGAAAATAGAAACACAGCTACTTACCGAGCAAGATGAAGAACTGCTTCTACAATATTAGATCCATCTTTAGCACTTGTTTCACAGAATAGAGCATTGTAAGTCTGTGAGTAAAAACAAAATGTTAAGCTAATTGATCTGAGATGGTTCCCATGTGAACAGGTACATTTAATTACAAATTGTTTCCTGAATAACAGAGAATGATGACACATTTAAATGAACAGGATTCCATCATTGTATAACATATTCTCTTTAGTACTGTGAAATAAAACAGTAATTGTTTTTTAATTATATCTGGTTTATATTCAGTATATTCTGAATTAATGAACTGAATAAAAAACGTATTATAAGCCTAATGTCCAAACTCAATCTTCTTGTCCACAGGACTGCAAAATAGTAACAGAGTTGCCAGGATCAATTACTTAACCTAACTTGCTAGCTACTCAAACTACAGCATCAGGTTACTCTAGGTTAACCAAAAACATCATTCCATACACAACAGACATGGTTTCTGCCCCAGTTTAATCCATTAATTCTGCAAGCACTCAGCCACACAAGACCCTTAAGACTCTCCCTACTATCCTACAAAATACAGAATTTGTGCACCTCTTATCCCCTATATAAATACATGCAAAAAAACCTTGTCCACACTTCTATTTATAGCAGAGAAGTCCTTTTTTCTTCTGCACATGTAGCAGGAATACAGGAGAGTCTTTTGAAGATGAAAATACTCCACCCAAAAGCTAAAGACACAAACCAGTCAATAGTGTGCTTCATATTTGACCTGGAAACTTCTGTTCAGCACTGGGCTGCCCCACTGTAACAGGAAACCTCAGTCTTCTGTCCATCCACTTTTTCACAAAAAAGACCAAGAAGTCTTTCACAGCCAATAATGAAGTTCAGCTCAGCAGACACTGAGATGTGATTTAACCCAGCAAACACCATCAAAACATGATAGTTTAATGAAAAGTATCCATGAATCCTCATTACTTGACTAGGACAAATGACCAGAAAATTACCTTTGTTTACTAGTTTTTCACATGGTTTTCAGATGGAAACTCCTAAGACTGTTTTATACAAACAAGGTACACTTGGACCTTACCATAGCCAGCTTTTCTCCATAGTTTATAGGCACACATTTTTGCCCTTGTTCTGTAACAGCTTGACGAAGATCTGCTTTGTTTCCCACCATCATAATTGGTATATTCTCATGAGTTGCATCCTGTAAAGAGAATTTTATTTCCTTATTGCTCGAACATTCAGAATACAAAGAAATGGCTAACATCATAATGTCATACCAATTTACACAAAGTCATGCATACTGGTTGAAAAAACTTACAAATTATGAAAGCTATTCTGAGAACTTTCTATAAACCACTCAAAATGCAAGCAGTCTGCTTAACTATCAGCCTGCAAAGATGTCCTTCCATTCCTATAAGCCCTGTTTCTCAAAAAGGAATGTAATGTGTTAAATTAATCTAATGGAATTGGTTACTGCATCCAAATGCAGCATGACAAAATCACTATGGGAAAAGTAACCAACTCCTATACCATGACTAAAAGAAAACACTTTCACAGAAGATGAACTAAATATTTTGCTTGCCACTTTCCTTCCTGTTAAGAACCTCCAGTATGAGAGATAAACACCTTGCACTAAATGCAAATTCCTATTCAAATAAACAAACAAGAAGTACAAAGAAATACAAAGAAAAGTAGAAAGAAATACTGAAAATTTCACTTGAACTATAGCTAATTGACAGAATCTAATATATTGATTTAAAATACAAAGGCTCCAAGGAATATTCAAGCCATCCATAAGCAAGCATCTGAAATGTGCTGCCACATTCATTTCAAAAGGAAGTGAACAGGAAGAGTGTCATTGCACAACACCCTTTAACACAGAAAGATGTATTAGACTGAACTCTAACTGAGTATGTCAGGATATGTTTACGATTCCCATGTAGCTTTTATTTCTATGACAGGCTGCAGTCTGGATAATTGCAATTTACAGATAATAAAATTTTATAAACAATAAGGCTAACAATGCAATGAAACATAGCTTATGAATTGTATATATTTAAGGGTCTTACCTCAATCATATCCACCCATTCTCTCACATTAATAAAGCTTTTTTCACACGTTACATCATAGAGTAGTAAGACACCATCTGCTCTTCTGAAGTATGATTTAGCAATACTTCGAAATCTTTCAGAAAAAAAGCAAATATTTGAATAAGGCCACATTATCAAAAAATAGTTTCGTTTAACATCACTAAGAACAGTAAATTACTTAATTTCACTACTGAGTACAGTTCTCTCCATGTAACATGATGAGTTCTTGAAAACTGCTGGTGCTGGTCTACAAATGCTCCTTAAGGATCAACAGGATTCTTTCCTAAACAACAATCAATATTTTGTATACCAAAACAATCTACAGTGTAGCTATTGCAGATGATCTATTCTCAAGTTGTGCCAGGGGAGGTTTAGATTAGATAATAGGAAAAATTTCTTGTCTGAAAGGCTGGTTGAGCATTGGAATGTCAAAGGAAGTGGCAGAATCTCCATTCCTGGAAGTGTTCAACAGGCAGGTGTGGATGTGGCACCTGGGGACATGTTTTAGAGGTGCAGACAGCAGTACTAGGTTAAAACTTGGACCCCATGAGGTTAGAGTTCTTTTCCAACCTTAATGGTTCTATGATTGTACGATCCACCTACATGTAACTTCCTAAACCAATCGGCTTACTTTACCTCCTTTGAAAAAGACAGGAAACCCGTAAAATTATTCCAGGACTTCTTGATCAACTACAGTCATCTTTGCCACAGACTTTACATGATCTACTTAAACAAGTACAGTAACTAGGTACTGGATATTAAAATATTCTTCACAAATTTATTCTGTGGGAGGAAACTGATTGGACCCCTACCTACATACAGCCCAACACAAATCTTGCTCAATGAACATAAGAAACTGACTTGCATGGCACTAGATCAACCTCTTAATAAGCCTTAAAAAGCTGTCAGTAAAGAAGTAATGGCTCTCAAGTAAAGATGTCATAGGATTTTGAGGAAACTTTACACAAAAATTTGAAGAATTCTGGATATATATTCAGTAATCTGCAAAAATACTTTTGACAATATTCCGAAGTCTTTGGAAAGAAGTTTTTATGTACCAAATACAATGCAAATCAGGACCAGAATTTTCAAGGAAAAAATAGGAGATGGGGAAGAAGGGAAGGGAATCACTAAGAGTAAACCAGCTTAAAAATACAGGTGTGTAAGAACAAAGAAAGCTAGAGACTAAAAACACAAGAAACCATGTGCATCTACTCCATCATTTTGCATTGACAAAGTGGGACACACAGATTCAATTAATTAATCCTGTGACGAACCTCAGCTATTTCTTTCTCTGGAGAGAAAAGGTTACCTCAAGCATCACCAAAGCTAACACATAAATATTCTACCTGTCTTGAGGTCCCAGCAGGGAAAAATTGCATCTCTTTATAGACATTTACATATGGACTATACAATTAATGGGTTCTTTTCAGCTAGATGAAAAAAGGCAAGTGACTTTTGCAAACAAAAGAGTTAAATTAGGTAAGTGCAGAGAATCACTAACCTCTCCTGCCCAGCTGTGTCCCACAGCTGTAGCACTGTAGGTTCTCCATCAACAATTAGCCTTTTCATTTGAAAATCCACACCTGAAAAGAATCATGTGTATAGTCTAAGAAAACCCATCAATAATCTCTAAAAAAACAGCAGAAAATTAAAAGGTAGGGGCTATAAACAACAGTTTTTCAAGAATTCATTTCTTTTAATAGGTTATAAGATTTCAGTCTGTCATGCACATACTTCTGAACTGCAATAATCCTCTGAATGTATTTATTTTCCCAGAATAACTGATATTAATTGCATTCTGAACAACAAATAAGATCTCCCTCTTTAATTTTCCTAAACAGTTTTAAAAAAAAGAAGTGAAAATGCTTTATAAAAGACTTTATTTCAAATACAAAGGAAGAAAAAGATAAATTAGAATGAGCATCCCAACTCAGAGGCAATAAAACACATATGTAAGTATGATTTGACTGGAAGACAAAATTCAGTCTTTGGAATTATTAGGACAACTTTGTTAGCTGACAACTCTACTAATATACACAAGAAGTCAGTGAGAAATCCGTCTAGCTGTACTTAAACCAAAGCTCCCATAACATCTTGAAGAAATGGCAACAAAAAATAGTATGAAAGATGTCACAGGATAGTATGAAATACTACAGAAAGATCTAAGTGTTGAGAAAACAAGAAAGCAATGAAAAATGCAAGAAAGTTCATACACACACTGGAAGTTCCTTACACTGACATTTCTTTTCTGGCGCTTTATGTTGTTCCGAAGGAGGCTTTACAAAGAAAGACTAAATTAGACCAGTACCCTATTGTCCCTTGCAAACAGCTGTTATTACTAAGCTTTAGTACTCGATTAGATCTCACATCCTAAGAAACTGCATGTGTATATCCAGGAAACCCTAGCAAGCAGTCACAAAGGTAAGTTTTTCACCCACTTCACTGCAAAATAACAAGGAAATTAATTTCAATATTTCAAGAAGAACACAAACTATACCCAGAGTTGCACTGGTATTGCCTCGAAATTCATTCTTGCAAAGTCTCATAAGGAAACTGGATTTTCCCACTGCTGCATCTCCAGCAAGAACAATCTTGTAAGCCTTCTCTGAACTGGGGTATTTTGGAGTGCATTCATCTGACTGAAAATAAAAAGAATTCCTCTATAACAACTCATTAAAAAAAAAACCCTGCATCATTCTTTTGCAATTTTCCCCTGAAGAACTGGTTACCTCAGGGGTGAGAGCAGATATGTATTTCCTTGCTGAAGCAACTGAGCTGCTTCGACTAACTGGTCGTGAGGGCTTCCAGTCTAAAACTGCAGCGCTGTTAGCAGGACTGTATGCTTCTTCATCCCTGATCTCTGGAACCTGAAAGTATGAGTTAGTTCTCTGGTGAGAAAAGTATGCTTTTTTGGAAAGGCACAGCTAAGACTGATTAAAACATTTGAAAAGTTTAGATTAAACAGAGATAAATGACAGATGTGCAATTCTAATCAAAATACTGTGATTATTCTGTTCTTAATTTTTGCTGTTTACTATAATCTACATTTTGTCTTTTAACATGTTTACTGTTCAACATCCATTCTTTCAGTACTCTTTTTAATAAGCAGATTAATTTCTATATGAAAATTTCAGCTTAAAACACAGTCACAATAAACAACTGTGACAATACTTTATTTATTTCAAAGCTTATTTTGCTAACATTAAGAATTTCCCCATAGACATTACTCTCTATGCTATTACCACTCAAGCTAAATTAAGTAGAGCACAGCTACTACTTCTCTAATCAACACTACTCACAGCAAAGGCTCCGCAGATACTAATGTCTACTAAATGTACGAGAAATGTTTTGCCTTAAAAAAAAAACCATTCTACTGTGCTCTATACTAATTTTGCTATGTAGTCCTCAGTAACTCTTTCTATGTTACTAACAATAAACGGACACAGTAACACCTTCTTAGATTTTTAAATTCTCCAAGATTTAGCCTAAGTCAATGTGTGCACTAGCAGTATTAATATATATAAATAGTAGAACATGGTTTTTTTCTCCACTGGCACAGCGCAGTAAGAGAACATGAATGGAAGCCTATTTTACTTCTATCTGCTTTTCTATCACAGAAAATGAGATCCTTTCTGCATATAGTTTAAGAATCTTCAAAAACCATGTAAACTTCAAAAATGAAGTTATTACCTAAAAATGTATCAAAAAATGTAAAAAAAAAAAAAGAAAGAGAACTAACCATTTATACATTCTCCAAAACATGTTCACTAATTTCATTTAAATGTATATAACCCAAATATCTACTTTTAACAGGCCAGTGGACAAAGATACATTTTATTTTAAAAACAGGAAGCTAATTTTATCACTAAACATCTTTCTCAGACTAAATCTGGCACTTACATCTGTATCAGAAGCATCACCACCAAAGCCTTCCTGCATACACTGTGACCTTTGAAAAATCCTTTGATGTCTGTATTCCACTTCTGAATCATACTCATTTGAATCTCTCAGGGTAGACAAACCACTGTCAAAACAGCTCTCAGGTAAGCTGTCAACTTCACAGTTTATCCTTTGCATAGGATCACAAAGAGCTAAAGAATCATAATCTTCATCAACACAAGACGAATGAGATGACCTAGTAAGAAAATGTTGGAGGGGGAGAAATAGATTAATCCATATAATAAATTCCAATAAATAACAGTTCTTCCCAACAAAATCTGAGCCCTTCTGGAACAGTCAATTCTTAGAAACGCTAATGTTAAATTTAAGACTTATGCCAATCCCTATCTTGCTTTTATAAAGAATTTCTTTTTCAATCAGACGTCTTGGGATGCTCAGATTAAATTATTTGGTCTATGTTACTGATGATGACTTTTCAAGTCTCAGTAATTATGACTGTTAATGTTAATTAAAAAAAGCCTATCTAAAAAAACATTCAGAAAGAGATGTACTACAAAGACATCAAAAGAAGAAAATTATATACAATGGTTTAGCTAATTTTGGTCTATTCTATGACATAAAACAACCGCGACATACTGTATCTCATTTAAGTAAGATACATTTGCTCACAGAGGCACCCACGCCAATAAGGAACAGCAATAAATATAGAAGAGGAAGTAGTCAAATTCAGGAGATCAGTAAGGTGGAAGAAGTCACTGAAAAGTTTTCTTATAGTCTGGTTGGCTATGCAAAACCTAAAATTTCACACAGAATTCCTCTTTTCCCTCAACCTTCCTTCAAAAATCTTTTTTTTTCTCCTTCTGGATGATATAATATATAGAAATACTTTAATGAATGCTGCAATGCCACTATGGCTTACAGAAAGAAAGAAGGTCTTATTTTTGCAAACAAAACCGCAGAAAAGGAAGGTTAATACAGTGAATCTTAAGATAACTAATCTTTTAAAAAAGTTTCCAAAAGCTACAATCATTATCATGCTCCTGCAGCACGACAGGGACAGGCATCAACTAAAGTGAGGCAGTAAAGGTCTCCAAGTCATAGCAGACAAGAGAGGGTCTGTCTTAGCCCTGTTGGAAATGGATGGGATGCACTGAACGGCTAAAACAGACAAGGTCAGCACCAATCCTTGTAATGGGAGCTTGGTCCCAAAGGGGCTCCCCATGCGATGGCACAACTCAGGAGAGTACACCGGGGAAAATCACCAAATTAAGATATTCCCCTCTTTGCCTATTTTCAAAATCACCAAATTATGAACTTGTTATGAGTCAAATTCCCCCCTGTAATTGGCCAAATGGGGGTGACAGTGGCATCACTGTCCCATGTAATAACCTTCAGAATCATCTAATTTACACCCTTTCAGTCTAATGAAAAATAATTACATGAATGTATGTGATATTTGCTGTAGAATACCAAAGCATACATGGTCTTCTTTGTATTCATGCACCTACTGGCCTATACCAAATCACTGAAATGCTGAGGAAGACTGCATGCTGTAACAAAGTTAAGCTTGTCAGGCATTTCCTGAAATAAAGCTCTTTAGCAGGCAATTTTCAACTTCACTGAACCATGAAGTCAATGCTGGAAATTTCATATATGCTTAAAGCAAGTTAGACCAAGATGAATCTGACAGATTAAAAACAAGAAAAATTGTACCTTTTAGCACAAATGGCTTAACATGTTAGTATGCAAACCAATACCTCTTAATGCTGATCTGGTGTCAGGAGACAAAGTACTGAAAATAAAGAGGTTTTGGGACATTCACACCTTTTTCTGTCTTTTGATACTATCAAGTCACATCTGTCAAGATAAGCTTTACTCCTACCACATAAACTTTCTTCTAAAGTAGCTTGTATTTCTCACTTTTGTGGAAATGCAAGGATTGCACCATGTGGCAGGTACAAATAAATATTCATAGAGAATGACATCACTAAGCCTCCAGAGAGGTTTTAGTTACTTCCTCAGAAAATTATTCAATGTAAAATGCAACTCAGTGTGAATGCCTCTAAAAAATTTCAAGAGGGTCCAACACTAGGGAATTGGGTCTGTGTGCATTCAGAAGGAAAGAGCTTGTAACAAGCAAAACTTTACAGCAAGCAAACACATCTCATATGGAAACAGCAGAATAAGAGTGACTGAATGGGGATATTATGAGTGTGAAACAGAAGTCAATTTAATCCCTATCCAAGATATTGTTCTCTCTGGCAAAATACTAAGAATACTAAGACCTCTATCAGAGATCTCTCTATGGTCTGGAGTACCACTGAAAGAAAAAGAAGACAAAATAATCTATAAGTTGAGTAGGGCACACATTTTTGCTGACAAATCTAACTGTTTAAATGACCAAGTGTGAAAGAATATGATTGATAGCATTTGGGATTGGCTCCAATACCCAGTGTCTTCAGTGAGT
Source organism: Rhipidura dahli (assembly GCA_013399225.1). Classification (NCBI taxonomy): domain Eukaryota; kingdom Metazoa; phylum Chordata; class Aves; order Passeriformes; family Rhipiduridae; genus Rhipidura; species Rhipidura dahli. Next base: position 76,217 of record VXAC01001109.1, on the reverse strand, counting down.
CTCTGAAATGATCAGAGGAATTTCTGATCGATGACCTGTATCCAGTAAGTACAATAATAAATACTCTGACCATTTAACACTTGCATTCAGATAATTTACCATTTTTGTACTCTTGCCCCATTAATATCCAAGTGCATTGTGTGAGACGAGGTTGTTTTTTTCTGTTGAAGAATTAGGCCCACATTTGTAATAATTATTACATGGGAAAAAAGGTACACAAGCTGAACATAAAACCAAAAATGTTTTCTTTCTCAATTACTGAGTAAGGCTAACAAAGCCCCTCAGAAGAGTTTTATAGCTTCTTGGAGACAAATAGACTGAGAATCAAACTAGAACCAAGAGGCCAAGACCAAACAAGAAGCTCTCTGAACTCTCCATAAGTTTATGGCTTGCACTGAAAAGGGTTATCCTGAGCTTTCTGAAGTAATTGAAAAGATTTCTATTTACTTCAGGATACTTTGAATCCATGCTATGGTCACACATTACTTCTAAATCAGACATATTCTCTCTTACTTAGCAGTAATCTGCTCTTCTAAGACAAGCTACTTTCAAATTAACAAAAGCAAGCCTGGCTTACCTGTCATAGCGTGGGTTTAAAGGAGAATGTTCACCATTAAATTTAGGACTGCTTCTAGAAATGGTACTTCCTGGTGAGGTGTTTGCTAACCGCTGCAAGAGATACATAATAAATGCATAATAACTTCGATGAACACAGAGCGAGTATCTAGACTTGTTGAGAAAAAAGTGTGCATCACCAAAATTACAAATTGGAGGTATTATATATTTCTTTGTATTCTATGTGTATATTTAGCTACCTAAATTTAGTTAAATCTCATTCTTTATATACGACTGAGGGTCAAAAGGCCTATTACCCATAGCATTTACGCTTCACCACTGCCTTTATACTGAACCTACTAGACACATTCAACCACAAAAGAACAGAATTTCCAAGAGGATGATTTCATTGACTGCACCTGAAGACTCTGAAATGCTAAGCTTTGAAAAGCAGCATTTAGAACATGGCATGCTGACTACTAAAAAAAATGGGGAAGTGCCACTGGCTGAGCTAGTTTCAGTAGAGCTACCTCCTAGTTCTTGAGAGAGATAGTAGAGGAAAGGTCTCGACTAATAGCATGTGACAAAGTATTTTGCACATTCTGCTGTGCCTCCACACATTTATTCACCGGGAACAGCTTCCTCTGCCTTCTCAGAGGAAGCTCATTTAAATTTCCAGGCATGACAGTAGGAAATGGAATCCGTTGTTGCATCCATAGCAAATCCCTGGTGGCTTGTATCAGCAAAAACCACTCAAGTTTCTTGGTATGGAATACTGGAAACAGGCTGTGACCTGACCCCTATTTTCCTCTTTCCTGTCCAGTATTGTCTTTCTGGGCCCATTATTCTGGTCCCATCTTTCTAAAAAAGGTATCTGCTTTCCTCAAAATGCTCAGTCATTAGCTTTAAGAGTTTAACAGGTTTTGCAGGATTGCAAAATGACAGTGTAGAATAGCATTTGTGTTATTTTCAAACCTTCCTTTCTCTAGTTTGGAGGATCTCAGGTGACATTTGTTACAAGAGACTCCTGTGCAGTTCTGAGAGCCCAAAAGGGTCTGACTAAGGTCTTTATCAGTAGTCCATGCTATTTATTTTCCCAGTGACTTGCCTGGACAAAAGTTAAATCTAGGTTAAGACCCTACTACTGAAAAAGGGCAGTTTTCTGAGAAAGTGTGTCATCAGGGGTAGGGCACTCCCATATACACAACACAAATACATTCCCTTCAGCGCAAGAGAAACTGTTGATTCATTCACCTCATTAAATATCACAACGTATTAAAAAAAATTATTACTTTCCAAAGCATCTCAGAAAGCAGTTATGCTCTAACAAAATTTCCATTATTTCACAAAATGTAAGTAAAATCTAAAAAAATTCAACTACACAAGAGTATTCGTACTCTTGTCCTCTAAATGAAACTCAATTTTCTGAGTACCCACTGAAATACCAATTTAAATTTGCTGTGTTGATTCTTATATCTTCTACAACAACATAACAATATCATAAATACATACCAATGATCTGTTGTACTTGCTGAAACTGTTTTCAAGTGCACTTCTTAAACCATCGTTGCTGTCATGTAACTTTCTATTAGCTGATCTAACAAAGAAACACAGTTTAACTTGCAGGACTAAAGAAAACATTAAAAACTATGTAGCTTCTCATAAAGAAAATTTTTAAAGACTTCTAAAAGACCCCTTTTTGTCTCTGGTAAACAATAAAGAGTAACCCAAAATCAGAAATATACTGACAGATAAACAAATTATCTGAAAAAAACACTGAGTTTTAGCCTTCAGTGGCAGCCCAGGAAGCCCATTTTCACTTCTGCAGCACGATCTTGGGTCAGCTGAGTGGAAAAAAAGATACCATTTTGGTGCAAAATGACTTCCCTTTAAATATTGCTGAGGTGATTCTAAAGACAAGTACAATTCATCTGCTTGAAAGAAAGAATCTGTTTAGATAAGGAAATTAACTAAAGATACAAAAAAATCTGTTCATTGTGACCCTTCTTGAAAGCAAAAATTTGTGCACCTACTCTATAATACTGCACACTCTTAGTACTTTCCAGACAACAATAAGACAGGGAGTTACTATTATAGGGAGAACCAAAGCCAATAAAAAAGGAGCAATAATTTTTATGATAGCATGGATAGAATCAAATCTCACTCAGTTTATCAGAAAGACATGAAAGTTAGTGGGGCTAAAAGAAATGAAAATAAACCAACTGAAGTGTTGGTGGGTCAGTACCACAGTAGAGTTAATACCACAGTAACATTTATGACAGTTAAGAACAGCACCTTTTATGGTAATTGAGGCCATTTCAGTATTTTCACTTGGTACTTTTTCCCAAATTTGAACCCAGTCTTTTGCATACAAAAACCATTTATCCCAAATATGTTAGGACAAAGTTTCATAATAAAAATGTGAATTACTAAAAACTTACTGTAGTATTTCAATTTGTCTTTCCAGATTATCTCTGTCTTCAGTATACTCGCGGATAATTTCTAGGTCTCTGGAAAAAAAAAAACCACCAAATTTAAATGAACTTATGCATTACAGGATATTCTTCTTATATTTTTACAATAATGCTTTTGGCAGAGTTTAAATTTATGCTGAAATATGCTGGGAGCAGTTTTACGCAAAGGAAGATCTCTTGGTGACTTTATTAATCTCTGCCATTACAACTCAACAAGGACTGTGAATGAGAAATAAAAGACACACAAAATAATCATAGGAACTGCCTCCTTTTCCCTTGAAATACAATTTGTATTATCTGAACATAACCACACAATGAAAGTGCCTTTTATGCTCCTTTAAATGAGTAACTAGAAGTAGCTTTCACTCACTTTAGAAAAAAAAAAAAGTTCAGACTGACATGGAAGGCTTCCAAAACTATTCTCCCTAATATTCATACAGATATTCATGTCAGTGCAAGCCATGGGGAAAAAAATTGCTTGGTGGTGTACTGTTGTTTTACTCCTGAAAAAAGTCCTACTAAAATCAATGGATATTCTTGCAAGATTATGAGAGTTTGTATCATATCCAGAACTTGCTCTTTCAGAAATTAACAAGAGAAGTGAATAGCAGTGATGGCACAGTGTCAAACATGTACCCATACTTTGAAGCAAATTTAGAAAATAACAGTTGCCAACTGCATACATAATAATTTCATCAAAACATACATTTTTTTTTCCCTGGTGAAAATATTATCATGTAGAAGTAACTTACCTCTCAGTGTTCAAAGACTGATCTGCATACTCGCTTTTCAAGGTATCTAATTCACTCTGTAGAAAAGCTATATTTGTCTGCGCCTCTAAAAGATCTTTCTTAAGTCTCTGATTTTCCTTCAAAAAAGGAAGATATTAGATGTTAGCTGTCATAGTCACCTCTACAAAATGTTGATCTATTATAATAGTAGAATAAAAAACATCAAAGTTAAATAAAAATGAAACACTACAAAATTTTGGCACAGAGGGGCAAAGAAAATGACAGAACACTAAGTCAACAGAGAAGTCAACAAATTAACATGCAAGAACATCTCCATTTTTATTTTTACATTCAGTTACACAAAAAGGGGACTATATCATCTCAAGCCACTTCTAAATGTTCTACACAGAATATGTATACATTTAAACAGGTATTTTTTTAACTTAAAAGATTCTCATATGCTTACCAATGACTTAAAAAGTTTTTCTTTATAGCTTACCAGTACTAAATATAAAAAATAAACAAAACAAACAAACAAAAAAAAACCAAAGCAAAAAAAAAAAAACCACCAAACCCCAAATTCCCAGAACTATAACAAGCTGTACTGCAAACACTAAAACTGAGGCTAAATGAGTATGTTAATGATAATAATCTCTTACCAACAACATATCATGTATTCTTTTTTTCAGTTCAACTACATCTTCCCTGTGATTGACATATTTGGATTGCTCCTCCAGCTTGAAGGATAAAAAAATGCACAATTAGTGTATTTGATTGTTTTCCTTCAATAAAAAAAACCTATGAAAATCATGACAAAAAATTCTTAAAAAGTTTTACTTTAATAAAGGTTTTAAAACTGATAGAGTTTTTTCAGATGTACTAGTAGACAGCATTATTTCAAAAATCACTTGCTTTCTAAGAAATTAATAAACATTTTGCACTCTTTAGGTATAAAATATTCATAACTAGTTACACAGAAGCCAGCTATTATGATATAAACAGGTGTATCCCCACTAACTTAAAAAAAATTTAAAAATTATTACTACTTCAGCTGTGTAGTATTTGTAGGAGAAATGCATGTTTCTTGTGAGAAATTTCCATTTCTACAAATGTTCTTTTAAATGCAATTAAACACCAAAAACAACGTAATACCCAAAACCAAAAAATTGCTTGCTATAATTCTAGTAAAACTTACAGCAAAAACCAATGTCTAAATTAAAACCAAATTACAAAATATCCCAAAACATCATTCATATCTGTGATGTCAGTTTACCTTACTAATTAAATTAAAAGATCAGATTGCATTTGGGTTCCAAAAGGCACTATAGTACTGTAAATTACTATATCTAGGTCACCAATTGCATCTTTATCAATAAATTGCAAATACTTAGTGGCAATATACTGCACTATTTCTAACTGATCAAATACAAGTCTAGGTAACTGAAATGTTAATAACCTGATGAACCTAGAAAATTGTTAAGCCACAGAATTTAGGTAACAGCTGCTCCCTTTCCTAAGTATTTCAACAAATTAGACAGAATGAATACAAAAGCACAGAATGACAACACAGCATAAAAATTATCTGCTGTTCCCATTTACTAATACACATTAAATTAGAAACCTACCATTATCATTATCCATCTTGAGGGAGGCATTTTGTAAGGTCAAAATCTCCCTAAAACACTTTAAAAACTCACCAGACTTCACTCACTCACCTTTTTAAGTTTTTTAATTGTCACCTGAAGATCCCCAACTTCAGCATCATACTGGCGCTTCAGCTCATTTAGTGCTTCTTCAGCTTTTTGCTTCTCCTGCAATATTGTCAGTCTCATTAGAAGTTGAAACAGGTTTCAAATGTTTATTAAAAAGTAATCCCTCTGTTTGGAAAGCACATACGTTACCCTTAAATGTGTCTTTCCATTCTGTCCCTTCCTTAAGATCCACAGATTCTAGTTCTGTTGTTGCAGTTCATTTACAAAACACTCATAGAAATAAAATGGTGGCATAGAAGCAAAGATAAGGGTCCATCCATTGGTTTTTATTCATGATTCCTGTGCTTAGCATTCTCAATGTCACTCACTTTTTTACTTCTGTTTTCCTTTAAAGTCTTTTTGCCTACAAGTGTTGGAATGTTACAGGCCCATGTCAGTAAAAGGCAAGCAGATGACAGCATTTCAAACGGTACTGTCCGGGGAGCAGAGACAAGGGGGTGGATTCATGGCCATCTCTTCAATTCCACCCACACCACCAGTGGCAGGGGGGCGGGGGATCTCAGCAGGAAAAATGACACAGATGGAAAAGGAAGCAGTGCCATCCTTTGCCAGGGCACATGGCAAAGTGCGTGCCAGACTGGAGTCAGGACTGCACAGCGGTTGGGCACCGGGATAGAGCCACTGCTGCAGCCACTGTGCCACAGCTGCTGCCATCACCGCAGAGAGAGAGAGCCCCTGCACCTGCACTGCTGCCATCACCACGGCCCCGGAGAGAGACTCTGCACTGGTACGGCCACCACCACTGGAGTCAGCATCTTGGCACCACAACTCCTTACTCAGACAAACTATCTTTCCAGGTTTTGGGTTGTCCCTGTTTTCCACTATTTCAGGTCCAAGCAGGAGGCTTAGCTGCGGGAACTTCCAGACACGCTGCCTCTGTTTTCCTTGGTGTCGAATGGGGAGACACATCAGGACGGTCACCATTTTGCCTGTGTTTAGAGATTGCACCAACTACTGCCCACAGATATGTTCAGTGGTGAATGCCCTTTAGTGGGTAAAACTCTCTCTTTCCCTTGTATACCCCTTATTATTAATATTGTTGTGATTATTGCAGTTTTCCAATAAACTGTAATTCCAGTTTATAATTTCTCCTAGTTTCCTCTGTTACTGGAAGGGGCAGAGGGAGTAAAAGGTGGCAGCTGGAGGGGGTTTAATTATCTCGCTGTATTTGAAACCAGCAGAGGTACTCAGTCTATATATCAAACCAAGTACAGTATTTTGAAATTTATTTTAATCAAAACAGAAAGATTTTGGAAAGAGGCTATATCAACCACAATGAGAAGAATAGTGTGTGCGGAGTGCTATAGATTGGTATGTATTTCATTCCCTCCAGTCACTTCCCACGGACTTCAGTTTCACAACACAAGAAATCAGAATGCTGCAGTGACAAGTAGTGCCGATGATACAGACTGAGTTTTCACATGGAAGACTCAGGCATGGACTTTGCTTAGAATTCAGAATTAGAATTTCCTGTAGGTGATGCTGACATTCATGTGTTAAAACAATAATCAAAGTAATCAATTTAAGCTGGATTCCCCTACTGTTGCCAGCTACATAGACTCCTAAGTATTGTTTGGTAACTATTTGCTTCCCTTGAAGAAACAAAATACAGGATAGGCTCATGCAAAGGCAGGTGTCCCGGTGGCATGAGTGAGATCAGTCTAACAATAGCCTTGATTACAGGCATTAAGATTAATGGCTTAGTACATTCCCACAAAGTAAATAACTTAACATTTACTCTCAGGGCGTTTTAGTAGGTGTGGTATGTGGAGCTAGGAGCTACAAGGAACACTGCAGAGTGAAAATGAAAAAAGCCTTGTGAGAAACAACAGCCCATCTTTCATACCTAGAGCTAGATGCAGACAGTGATTGAGAATACAGACTAGATGTATGAGACTATGATAATACATAGAAGAAGGATTTTTGCATAATGCTAGTACATAACTGTAGATGTTTTCAGACTAAGCATATGCACACATCCCAGTCATCTTTTTAAAGCAGTGAAAAAGATTAGTCAGAGCGTTTTCAGTGCTTTATCGTTTTTTGAGAACAGTAATTTTTCAGAGAAAAGGTATTTGTTTTCTAAACATTAACCACTCAGTTTCTCTGAAAATGAAAATTTATCTCTACTGAGAGCTGCATTACCACTAGTTAAACATATTATAACACACTTTTTTTTTTTTTTTTTGGCGGGGGTGATATCTTTAAAATTTTCATGCCATTATATTTTGTTTCTAGGAACACAATAGGCTTTTATGGTGTGGTAGGACTGTTTTCTCTTGTATAGGAAAGGATGCTATTTGAAGCAAATCTATCAAAATACCATTTACCTTCACATATCAAATAGTGCGAACTACCTGAAATCAGCAAGTTGGCAGACAGCACTTTGTTGCTCCTGGTTCTTCAAATACCCTGATGAAAGTTCCCATAGCAAATATATATATATCTATCTATATATGTTCAGTATATTGTGTGTCCTACCGAGCAATAATTATGGCCATAGTACATGTTTTAATTAGTGCATTTCTTATGTCCACATTAGAACACTTTAACAAACTGTTATTCTTATGCCCATATGAAGTTTGGCTTATCTTAAATGAATGTAGTAACAATTCAAAATGAAGCAGGTAGCTGGCCTTGCTCCTTTGAATTACGCAGTCACATGTGGCTCTAATATATCTTTCCCTGGGTATGAGAAGAGGATTTTTACATTTTTTCATATAGACTGCAAGTGGGTTGAAACAGCTGAAATTAAGCAGATCAAAACAGAATTTCCCATCAAGTTTGGGAAGCCCAGGCCCTCATACATTGTTATCACAGTTACCCTCTCTTAAGTCTATAACTCTCTAAAATGTAGTTGCAGGAGAACGGAGGAAAAAAAGATAATTACTCCAGGAAGATATACAAAGCACGACCAAATAATCCAAGCATTAAATTCTACATAAATTCATTTACTAGGAGAACAAGATTTCATTCTTTTGTGCTGAAGTATCATTTCCTCCAATCTGCTTTCAATATTGGTCTCAGACACGGTCTCTTCTTGGTCAGTATGCTCCCACAAAAGGAAAAAGACTTTTTTTGTTGGGTTTATTAGACCTAAGTAGAGATTCCTCTTTAGAAAAGCATTAAGATCATTCATTTCTTATAGCTTCTTTTCATCCAGGCCCTGTCTACAGCAGCTTTGAGTCAGCCCATCAGGATCAAAACCATAGCTGGACATCAATCCTGCTTAAGACCACTGAGAGTTTGGTGATTTTGAAATTCTGTCAATATAAAATACTCACTTCCTTTTTAGCTTTATGCTCTGCAGCCTGTATCCGTAGTTCCATCTCTTCCTCTAGCTCACTAAGTTGAACTGCTGCTTTGTCCTGAGCTCTAAAATTCAAAAGAAAATATTCTCTTAGGAAATGCCCTCTGCTTGAAAGAAGCACTGTGTGAAACTCATCTGCCTGCCTCAACTGAAACAAATTATACAGACAGACATAGAAACAGTTTAACACTGCCCAGACCTTGAAACTGGTGTGGCTGGAAACCTAAATCCCAAATTATTTTGAAGATACTGGCAAATTAGATTTTAAATAATAGCTGCAAGCTGATGATTACCTTGAAATACATCACATCTGCATTTTTTAAATTAAGTTACAAAGATAAAAAGTGCTTCTCATTATCCTATGAAGAGACTTCAAAAGCAACCTGCATCACTCACACATGAGATCTCTCCTGTGCTAATCTGTTTGGTTTTGGCAGTAATGATGTGAGACTGTCACATCTGCAAAGTAGCTAAAACAGGTAAATACACTCCTTGAAGCTCACAAAGCAAAAATACAGTTTCTAAAATGAAAACATAATGGACATGTATGATAAAACTCAAAGTTGCAGTCAAAGAGGAGTCAAAAAAGGAGTTTTAAGGCATTTAACCTAACAACAGAGTCTGCAAAGCCTTGATCCAGAATTTCTCTGGAAAGTATGAACATGCAATCATCTGCATGTTGCTATATTTGCTTATGCACTAGTGTGTGCATACAAACTAACTTTTGAACTCAGTTTATGGAAATACTTGCATGGCATATTTTGGCATTAACTCCCACTGGTTTAATCAAATGAAGCATGAGAAAAGAAACAAAACAAACTGCAGAAGTGAACTAGAAACACCATTCACAGTACCTTTTTACCGCTATGGCCAAAGTTTCCATCTCTGTGCTTTGAAGTTTGATCTCTTGGATGAAGTTCTTAATTACATGCTCATATGGCTGGATTAATCTTGGTTCTGCTATGTGTATGTTCTGATACAGAACACTGACCTGCTCTTGTCTGAAAAAGAGAGACAAGCACATTTTAATGCATTTACTTGTATTACAGGTTTGAAAAACTTACTACAAATTAAGGTATTCCCCTCTTTGCCTATTTTTAAAATTTAGCAAGCTAGATACAGGCTTTGAACACTCAGTACAGTATGCTTAAATTCTTTTAAATTACGTTTACCATTTCCACTTCTTTGCTTTAATATAGCTACTGCAAATAAAAATTTGCTTAATTAAATTCTTTTTACTTCTATTCATACTGTAGTAAAGAGAATGCCATTAGAGTAACCCACAATGTATACCAAGTTTCTTCATTGCTCTAATGTTAATCTTAATCTGTGAAGAAGCCTAAAATTTCAGGACGTTGCGTAAGAACTGAAAACGGGTATGAATGTCTACTACCTAAGCTAAAGTGGAAAGGGGGTAGAGGGAGGTGGGCTATAGCCAAAATAAGAACACAGCTCTCCACATTCAGACAAATTATTCTGGTCTACACCCAAAAAAATTTGTCGTTTTAAGAAGTTAATTCTGTATATTACTCTCACATGAAAAATTACAGATATATCTCATAAAGAAGAAAGAAAACATTTATGTGGATACTGTAGTTGTTAAAAGCTCTCTGAAATTCATATTGAAAAGCTGTCTCAATGCAGGTATAGTATATTCTGATTTCCCTTTAATCTGGACTCATTTACATAAATTGCATACTGTTCTAATTGTTAAAGCAATGAATCTTGACAAGAGAAAAAGAATAGCGTTATTACAAAGTCTACCACATAACTAGCACTGATTTCAGTTCATTTACATGACTAGTATGTCATGTAAACCTTTGTTTTACATGCCAGGTTCCAGCTCCTGGATTACATTAGGCAATATGCCTAAAAATTACAGAAAATATTCTGTAACAGTATTTAGCAGTCCTAAAGAAAACTGAAAGTGACCGACATAGACTATATGCTAGACCATGAACAGGTATTCAAGAACTTAAAAACTGAATGGAAAAAAATAAGATCAAGTCTAGAAAGGTGGAGCAGGTAGTCCAGTAATGAGGAAATAGACATTATCAGAAGCAGAAATACGAAAAAAATATTGTTTTGCAAGTTCAAGTCTAGCACCATATCTAACATCACAATGCACCATATCTAACATCACAATGCCCTCTTTTTGTTGCTAAAGAAAGCTTGAACTCTGATTAAATAATCCTCCTTGTTAGACAGCTGAAGTTCTCCTCTCTTCAGTGGAGGTAGTGCTATTTAATACTTTCACCATACACATCATATCAACAATAGTGTATATTCTCTTCACTTTTTCCCCACTTGAAGTAATTCCACAGCTTTGATTATCTACAGTGCAGACCTCTGCTTCTTGTATGAGATTCCTCCACTGAAGGTCTAATTTACTTTAATAAAACTGTACTAAAACTGTTACTATAGCTTGAATTCCTATTTTAAACAATTTAACTATTTCAGGACACTGTAAAACCTATTTCCAGCTGAAATGCTGACATGCATCTTGAGATACAGAAATGTAAGACCAGCACAAAGAGATTAAGATTTACTAACGCCTGAGAAATTTCTGTGTACATACACGTTTCTGTCTTGCAATGAGTTTCCTTTACAAAGGCTAATGCTTACTTCTATTTAGTAAGTTAAATATGTTCCAATGTATTCAACAATTTCTTTTTCGAGACACAATTTCATTTCTTCAAAATGTATTTTAAACAGAGTAACATCAAGGTTCACAAACAGTAACAATAACAAGTAGATTTATATGATCATCATAAGCCACAAACTATGTATAAATAATGTAACATTGAAGAAGAACTCAAATGTATATTTATTCAATTAATGACCTGCATTTAAAAAAACTGTTAAGGACATTTCCAGAATGCACCTGGAGGCCTGTAGTCAGTGGCATTCTCTGGGGATCAATACTGGGACCAGTCTTGTTCACCTTGTTTATCAGTGACCTGCAGGAAGGGACAGAATGCACCCTCAGCAAGTTTGCTGGTGGCACTGAACTGGGGAGTGGCTGATCCAGCTGAAGGTTCTGCTGCCATTCCGTGGGACCCTGATAGGCTGGGGAGCTGGGCAGAGAGAAACTTACTGAGCTCAGCAAGGGCAGGAGTCGGGTCCTGCAGCTGGGGAGGAGCAGCCCCAAGTGCCAGCACAGGCTGGGGCTGAGCTCCCACACAGCAGCTCTGCAGAGAAGGACCTGGGACTCTGGGTGGATCACGAGCTGCGCATGAGCCATCAGTGCCCCTGTGGCCAGGAGGGCCAGTGTCATCCCGGAGTGCATTGGGAACAGTGTGGCCAGAAAGTTGAGGGACTTGTGCCTCTATTTGGCCCTGGTGAGACTGTACCTGAAGCTCTGAGGTCCTCAGAACAAGAAAGACAAGGAGCTACTGGAGAGAGTCCAGCAGAGGGTCTCAAGGATGATTTGGGGTCTGGAGCATCTCTCTTATGAGGACGCTGTGAGCCTGTTCAGAGAAGACTGGGAGGAGATATATCTCAAAGGCAGATGCCAGGAGGATGGTGCCAGACTCTTTTCAGTGGTGGCCATCAACAGGAAAAGAAGCAATGGCCATAAACTAAAACACAGGAAGGTCCACCTCAACATGAGGAAAAGTCTCTTTACATTAAGTGTGGCAGAGCACTGGAACAGGCTGCCCAACGATGTTGTGGAGTCTCCCTCTCTGGAAATATTCAGAACACACCTGGCCAGATTCCTGTGTAACCTGCTCTAGCTGACGCTGCCTTGGCAGGGAGGTTGGACTGGATGATCTCCAGAGGTCTCTTTCAACCATAACTTTTCTGTGATTCTTTTCAAAGCATATGCAAACATGACATTAGTTGATTAGATCACGATGCTAACACCAGGTTGTGGGTCTAATCCCTGTATGGGTCATTCACTTAAGAGTTGGCCTCGAACATCCTTGTTGGTCCCTTCTAACTTGGAATATTCTGTGATCTGGAAATACACATACCTGAAATGAAGCTAGAAATCAGTATGTCTGTGATGCTGAGCCTCTGCTGCACAGCTAAGTCAGCTTTAAGATGCAGTAGTCAGAAACTCAAAGTAGTTATGGTGAGGTTTTATTCTCCCTCTGGGATTAAAAAAAATCTTTTATATTTCATATTCTTAGCCCAGTGACCAGCTACCATACAGCTGGATTCAAAAAAATGCAGTGACATAGTATGAGGAAGCAGTACTTAAGCTTAAAGAGTCAAACAATATCCATACAACCATAACCATGCAGGATTCCGGAAAGGGCCTGGAAAGATCACAACTGGTCACTGAAACTCTCAGCAATACTAATGTAAGTGCCTCTACAACAACGATACAGGATGTCTTAATTAAAAAGTAGATTCATAACTACTACATCAACAAAAAAAAAAAAAAACAAAAAAACCCCAAAAACAAACAAAAAACCACAAAAAAACACAACAAAAAACAAACAAACACCAAAACAACAAAAACAACAACAAAAAAAAACAGATGAGAAATCAAAGTCATGCAACAAAATTGGCAGGATTACTCAATCACTTATGCTTTCAGGAATAATACACTTTCATGAACTGGAAAGAGTATCAGTGATGTAGTCACTCCAAGTATCCATAAATCCATGATGAAGTAGCAGCAGTTACATGCACTCTGTATCAACACGGAGTTAGTATTCGAAGATTATTTGCTCCAAATTGCCATTTTCATATTATTAATCATTCCTGTTTTCACCTGCTTTGGTGAATACCAGTGACACTGCTCCAGCAGGACAGATTAGCTGTAATGAATATTGCCCAATTTGTTTGTTTGTCCTCACTTCCTCTTGAATACAATTTCTTTCTGCAAATTCATTACTTAATCAATATTAATTATCAAAGATTTAAAAATGGATTTCACCAAGCTGACTTGAACTCTAAGTAGTCTGTCCTTTTGGTAGACAAAATATTTCAGCAAAATTCATCTCAAATGCTTGGACTTGCCCTTTAAAACAGGCTTTCCTTGAAATCCTAAATTCACTTTTCAGTATATTTAGCTGCACACCTTTAAGCGCCACACTAACACAACTGTATACATTAACAAATACTAATGCATAGAAAGAGAATTTTTTAATATATAGCATGAAAGTCACTTTGTTCATCTGGCACTATGGTTACACTAACCATCATGCATGCATTTATTTCTGCTGCTTCTGCAAAGTACAAACACAAAACACTAGCACCCATAAAAAGTATAGCATAGTGGCCAAGTACTGCTTTGGCTTTACCTTACCTCATCTCAAAGGTTTTATGGCATAAACCATCTGTAAAATAAGTACTTAGTAAGAGTAATTAGTCAATATTTGCACAGCTTCACATGAGTTAGCTTAAGCAAAGTTACAGTATTCACATGGTTTCAGAGAGTTCCTCTGAGAACTGCATAAAGAAAATAAAACTGCTCTGAATATAACCCAAGATCTAATATGATAGATTTAAAATGCCATGGTTGAATACAACAGAAACAGAAGGTGGAGTAGAGGTGGGGCAGAGGACCCACACCAAAAAACCTCACAACACTGATCTTGGAGATAACAGATATTTACATTATATTGTGTCATAATTTCCTTTAATCCATACGGCTATATTAATCCTTATGAATTCATAGCATTATTTCTGGTTTGCTGATTGTACAGTGACCATTTTCCTAATAATCCACACTCTGGATGCAGTTCAGAGGATGAGGATGGAAAATGAAATTTTTCAACAAATAATTTTTCAACTCCAGAGTTGCTCAGTACATGTGTTCCCTATGTAGTCACCAGAAAGAATTTGCGGTGTTACACAGGCCCCTCAGTCTGACCCTAAGGGCAGTATTTGGTTTTAGAACACTATTTTAACGACCTCTTTTCACTGTAGGTCAGCTTGTAAAACTGCTCTGATCACTTGCAGCAGTTCTGTTCTGGTAAGGACATGAAGAGATGTCCATAAGGTGGTCTGAGTTGGGATGGTCTGAGCTGGGTGGTCAGAGCAAAACAAAGGTCAAGCATTATGCATCTGATGGTTGGCCTTACAATGGAGACCAACAGCCTATATGTGCCTCCAAGAGACCTTTCTCTGAAAAGCAGACCCACTGGATATGCTACCGTATCAGTCAGCAGAAAAGAACAACCAAATCTGATACAGACTGGAAAGGATCTAATTTTGTCACAGCTGAGTGCCTAACATTTTCTCCTAGATTGAGTGCCTTAAGGAAAAACAGATTACACAGAATTTTAGCGTAGCGTAAAAATCAAAGTATTTGTCAGCTTGAAGCACTATGTGGTTTTTTTAATGCTACCTTTTCTTTCTCTGTACCTACCCCTTCAGAAATAGGCTCCATTAAAAGAAGACAATCAAATCTGTAACCCCCCAGATGACACAGCCCAGCCAAGGTCTGATTCCCAGAGAAAACATTTTCAATGTTTCTTTGCAAAGCATGAATCCTGTTCTCTTAGAGATGTGATTTAGAGCCAGTGGAGCCACAGTGGAAAAGACTGTGGGACAGGCAGGGAAAGATGAAGTCTATGGAAAAGGGGAACGCCTCAAAGGCATTATGGCAAATGATCACATGATGATACCAGGAAAAATACCAGGAAAATGAATGCTACAGTGCTTAAGTGGTACAGATACTGTTTTGATTAAAGCAAAAATCAGAAAGGTAGCTCAGAAAGACTTCTAGCTCACAGAAAGACATCCATCACATTTCCAGCAGAGCACATCTCTCAAACTCCTGTCATGAGATGTATTAAAAGACAAGATAACATTCTTACAGAAGAGATCCCCTCTCCAGCACTGTGGCAAAAAAGGACACAGAACTCATTTTTCCCCAGGACTTGCCTTTATCCCCTCTCCAGGGAACATGCTTCAACTTCCAAGGAAACCTCCCCAGTTCTGACATCATGGCTTATCATCTCATGGAAGTAAACACAAATCGCTGACAAAGTTAATACTGTGCTCTATACTGACTTTGGCCAAAATCCATCCTGGTTCACAACAACAGGAACACGACAGGTTTTGGATAGGTTTTTTATGCAGCAGAGCTTCTCTTCTTTGCTGTAGTACAGCAGTATATCCCACAAGCATCACCTGTCTTCGCAGTTTAAGTAGCTCATGTTAAGAACAGCATGCTTTTCGCATTTTATCACATTCCCCAGACCCACATTTTCTATACAGCTCCAGATGATATGGCTGGGGGCACACTGTTACCATAATCACATTAGGAGACTTTGGAATTGTGTGATGCATAAAATCTCACAGTCAGCATTGAAATCAGAGTCTGATGAATAGTCAGCTTGGCTGAAAGTACCAGGCACGAAAATAAAAGAGACCCAAAGACTAAAAGCAAAGCAATGGAGTATGAGGCCTCTCAGAGGCAGCAGAATTTAACTCAAAAAAAGAATATAAACTTTCTACTTTAGATTCATCCACCCATTCATGCTGTAATTAATGTAGTTAATTTTCCAATAAGATTATCCAATTTGCCAAATATTGCACAAAAGTTGCCTGGCAGGGCTCAATCTTTTTTGACAGCCACAAGTCTTTGTGCTTTCTGACTGAAGTCTTTGACATTAAAATTTAAAAATGTGTTTTCCAGGAAGTTTTTTGCCAGTAATTTAGAGAGAGAATTATGCGTCATCACATTCATAAGCACAGTTTTTCTCTTGTAGTGTCAGAGGATGTCAGATCATTCTTTGCTCAAGCTGAGGAGTGGAAAAGGATTGCCATTAGGAGACAAACCCACATGCTTAAAAGGCGCATCTGTCTATTCATGGAGAGAACCTTTCAGTCTTGACACCGGAATTTAAACTGAGATTGGCCACAACAAAGAATGCAAGATCCAGTAACACGGTCAAGGGCTAATCCCTTCCAGTGTGGCACTGAAGCACTCACTGCCTGGAGCACCAAAATAGTAAATTTCTTTCTTGTCCACTACTGTACCATTGCAAATACTTCTCAGAGGAATAAACTAATGAACATGGCTGACTAATCAGTAAAAGACATCTCCAGCTGGCAATCCACTGTACATACAGACATATAAAGGCACTGCATTATTTTGTATCTAATTACTCTTCATTCCTGATTAAATGTAACAATGTGGAAGGCTAGCTGCACTTTAAATGAAATGAAAAATCAGAAAGACCAATCAGTCAAACAAAAACAACAACAAAACCCCTCTGTACAATTCCACTAAAGTCTGACTTCACACATTAGGTTATCAGCCTGGAAAGACTTTCCACCTCTTTTTTTTCCTAGAGGCCAGTTATCCACCAAGCACAAGTAAAGGCCAAGGCAAATAATACTTTGACTCACAGTAAACACCTTACCAAGAAATCTAACTGAATTTAGTCAAAAAAATCGGTTCAGGTGAGGAGGAAAGAAGCAAGTCTCTAAAGAAACTAATGTTGCTCTGCCTGTTTAACTGCAAACAATACAACCACAGCTTCAGCACAGACTTGAATCTTTCAAAGTATAATCTAAAAGGACTGTGCAACTGATACACCAAACTGCAGAGTTATGATACATCCCATAATAAAATTAACTTTTTCTAAAAGTAATTACATTCAAAATATGCTTATTGTAACACATGCTTATTTTAGTACCCAGCAGTAAATGATTTTACATCAAATACCTGCTACTACACTGAGGACTGGGTCACTGTATAGATCTGTTACTGGGTTTCACATCTCATTTTGACGGCTTATTTATGCTTTTAAAAGTTCAGCCACAGAAACTGAACTTTCAGTTTCTGAAACGGAGACAGAACCATGTGTATCGTGAAAATTTTCCCTTTAATTTCCATGGGTATTCAATCAAGCTGAGGCGTGACAGAGACCACAGGTGTCTACTGCATCATTTACTCCTGACTTCAACCCTGGCTTTATCTCATTACTTCCATTTGCTATGCCTTGTTTCTCTCTATATAAACCCCAATAGCATCAAAGCACACGTCCCAGTGTCTTGCTAGTCTGTGGCCACAAGGAAGAGCATTTGGAAGAACTGAATCCCAAAATGTTTAAGATAAAAACCACAACCAAGATTAAAAAATATGGACTACCAAATGCACTCATCCAGCTTTGAGGAGCTTCTCCTTTGTAATTACTTTTCTCATAGATGTCAGTGCCACAACAAATATATGAAGAGCAGTAAAACACAACATAAGGACACAAACTCTTTTATAGTACTGAAGATGCAGGTGTGCTCCAAGCCAGGTCTAGTTTTCAAAGTACTGCCTTTTCCTGAATAAAAAGCTGAAGTGACAAACAACTAAAACAAACTAAATAATTTAAACAAAAAGATAAGTAACTTTTTTTAAGTCCTGCTTGCATTTTACTTGATTTTGTTATATTCTACTACTTTAGACTCCTCAATCAATTTCATTATCTTCATTACTCATGTAAATGGTCCTAAGGATTTTAGGGGACTACTCACATGAAAAAAACCTTACACATCCATTTCAACAAAAAAAGGTGTGGGCTATAAATGGAAAAAACGTTGAGCTGTAAACCAGACCTGCTTTTAGCACTTCAGGACAGGAGAGAGAAAAAACAAAGGGTGCACTGTTCTTCAGCTGACACTGACACACACCTAATAAATACAGCCAGCTATGAAGGATGTTCAAATCTGAACCTGAATAAGAAACATGTACATCAAAATACTGCCCACCTGATAGTATTTTAACCATCAAAACTTTTTTTCAGCTATTGCATAAAAGAATCGTAACACAAATTACATTATGTCATGATGAATTTAGCAAAGCTACCAGATGTGTCTGCATAGTGGAGCAAATTAAAGCTGTTTCCCTTCCTATTATCCTTCCAGATAATCAGACTGTACTGAAACTGCTGCTGCAAACAGTAACCAAGATACTGAAACAGAGCTATTACCAAGAGGAGACAGATGCTTTCACAAGTTACCACTGTTCAAGAGTCAGATTTTTTTCAGCTCCTATGGAGTTTCTGATTTCAGGTTACTAACTGTGCCTGCAAGCTTTCAAACAGTCTTCTGTTCTTGCTCTCTTTCTGTAGAAAGCAAGTGTATAACAAGGAAAGCACCATGAACAAATTGAGGAAGACCTGTTTGAAGCTACTGATCTGTCTGAAATGGGGCAGTCCAATAATACTCAATAGTATTAGTCCAAAAAGAAAAGAACAATTGACTCCAGATTTGCACATGACTAGTAGGTTAAGTAACTGAAAAATTCTCTGAATAAACGTTTCACCTCATAATCTAAACACATTTTTATATGCAGCTGGAACCAAATTACTGGTATCGGTAGGAATTTAAGGAGTGCAATATACAGACAACAAAGAGATATATTCAGGTACGTGACTTTTTTTTAACTCTCTTGATTAGCTACCAAGTCCTGAAAATCAGATTACTTGTTTTCATCATAAATTACAATTCTAAAATGCAGCAGAATCACTCTGTACTTTTTACGGCCAACATTTTCATATTAATTTTGAGCACCTCAGCTTTCAGATACATTACTTCGAGTAAGGAAAATGTGCATCTGTACACTGTAACCAGCCCCGTGGCAAACGGGTTTAATCTCAAACCCTTTACTTGTCTTCACTTCACTGGAAAGACGGAGGACAAAGACCCACAAACTTCTGAGCTCATCAGACCGAGGGCCGTATTTACCGACACCGTTAACGCGAAGGCAGTGTGGTTGGTCAGTCTTTACCAGGAAAAGGTCGACAGGGGCGGAAGAAAAATGCTGGGGGCTGGTCGGGGAATAGCACGGGAAGAAAGTTACTGCGGATCAGGCAGAACTTTTCATACCGTGCGTTCTAGCAGGCTGACTTTGCCACGTGGGTCGCTGGCAGAGCAGAGCAGATGAAGCCGGGAGCGGCTGCACGCTGGAAGAACAGCGTCGGAAACCACCCCAGCAGGGAAGCAGGTGTGCGGAGGGCTCCCTACACCTGCAGGCGCAGGGGGCGAGGGGTCAGGCCAGGCGGCCGATCCCCAGCTGGGATTGCATCAGCGGCGGCAGCTCCGCCAGGAGGGCCGCTCCCGCCCCGCAGGACGGCAGGGCCGGTTCGGCGGCGGTGGGGCCGCGGTGCCCAAGGGCAGACAGCCCCATCAACCCCGGGGCCGCGCACCCGCTCCCAGCGCCGAGGTGGGACGGAGCGGGCGGGCCCTGACATTACCTGGGGATGTACCTCGCCTCGTCCCCGAGCCGCACCTCGAAGTCCTTCCAGGGTTGTTCCAGCCCTGCGGCGACCCACGCCGCTGGCGCCTCCGCCTCCTCCTCTTCCTCCATGTCCTCGCCCCCCGGCTCGCCGCCGCCGCCGGGCTGCCGCCGCGTGGCGCCGCGGAAGCCACGGGCGAACTCCGGGAAGGTGATGGCCCCGTCGCGGTCGCTGTCGAGGCGCTGGAAGATGGCCTCGGCCTCGGCCGGCCGCACCCGCAGCTCGGCGCAGAGAGCAGCGAAGTCCTCCCGCTCGATGCGGCCCGAGCCGCTGGCGTCGCACGCCAGGAAAAGGGCGCGCAAGCGGGACAGCTCGTCTCCCACCGCCTCGGGATCCATCGGCCAGCGCCAGGGGCGCGGAAACTCTGACCGCGGACGGGACGGGATGGGACGGGGTGAGAGGCTGCGCTACCTGCGGCTGGGCGGGGCGGGCTGGGTCCTGCTCCGCCCCGGCGCCCCGCGGGGCCGGGCACGGCCGGGAGGCGGACCGCAGGTGGTGAGGCAGGTCCCGGCCCCCCGGGACAGAGCAGGGCGGTCCCGAGCCGGCAGTGCTCCCGCTGCTCCGCGGAGGTGCAGGGGCACAGGGCTCCCCGCGGGCCCAGCCTGTTGGGAAGGCACGGGTAACTATATATGCAGCACCGTAGGGTAAAAAACATGTCTCACCATGCAGCACTCAAACGTGAGTCCTGATATCTGCGGTCACCGTAAGGTGTTACACTTAATTTCCGTTTTCCAACACGATAAAAATACTCTTCACGTTCATGGAAGACCGACATGATGACACAAGTTGCAACAGATAAATTCTCACTGACGGGAATAGTCTTGGAGTATACCTTCTGGGTATGTGCTCACAGATGTCTCACCACCAGTGATTTAGAAATGTGGATTGTTAAAATAACATCTTAAACTGAAAATGCAAAATCTCCATTGAAATCAGTAAACCAAAGGAGACGGCGTATGAGTGCTTTGTGAAGAACTAGTATCTTTCTTGACAGAAGTCAAGATGTTTTCCTTATTGAAGTCAGACTCAAAACTCAGATTCTATTTGAATCTAAGGGATATTTTAAAATCATTATTTATTTCCCTACACTTATTCTTGTTTATGTCAGAAAATGTAAATTGTGTTATACCACAGTTGTGATAAACAGAATACAAATCTGACTGTCAAAACATCATTTCCTCATTGACCAAAACATAGCCTAAGTATATGATCCAGCAAAATACAAACAGTCCATCTGACCTCTCCTCAAAGTAAATCACATACTGTAAATGGGAACGATAAAGTACTATTCTGCCTAAGAGATGTGGATTTTTTTTTTTCAGCTTTTGATTATTAACCCACCAGGATTAGACAGACTGCCAACAATCTTTCTCTAGACAATAAAATGTCTAGAATAGAATGTTCCCCACACTTTAAGGAAATGTAGCTGTTAAGCAATTTGGAATATAAGTTTTAGCTTAAAAATATGTCTTTGGTTTAATAACCAAAAGGCTGAGATTTATTATTTTATATGAGTTTTTTACTACATTTCCACCACACAATTGCAGAACTACTAATAGCAGTAAAATGGGTATCGTCATCTGTTTCTTAGTGTTTTAATAAAACAGAATTAATTTAACAAAAGCATTCTTCCTGTTTCATGATCTCTTACCTAAACATCAAGTTTTTATACCTAAGTGTGTCTTGAAGCCCTTAAGGGGTTGATGAAGGGTTGCTCAGCCATCAAAAGAGACAAACGTATCTTGCTTATACAACTCTGCTCTCTGTTCATAGGAGCTGGGACATTTGGTTTTCAGAGTAGACAAGCCCATGAGGTAAACTGGAACAGCCTCATCCAGGGTTGAATGTGTCTGTGGGAGTTCCCACTGAAGTCAATGTGCTCACCTTATTTGCTCTTGTGGCTGCAGATTTATGAGTTGACATTGGTCAGTTATCTTTATCCTACCCACTCTTTTACGCACTCTTGTGTGTATCTTTAGTGGTAGTCACTACCTTGGGCTGCTAAGTAGAGGGCACAGACTTTGAACATGTAGTCCGTGTCAGGTTTTTTTCTTCTTTTTCTCTGTTAGAGTAGTTTTGTCACACAGATCTCAGGCACTGGAGTGACACGCAGTGTATCATTTAGCACTGCCATGGCATTGGTGTGTTCTGCAAAAGAGAGCATGCTTGCAGTGTTGTACAATACCACACAGCCCATGCTTGCTTAGCAGGCCACAGTTTAGTTGAATAGTTCTGACACAACTACACAAAGATAACAAAAACAAATGGTTTATTTGTTAAGACCAAAGAAGGAGTGGTGAGACCAGCATTCCCAGCAGGCAATGGCAAAGCAGTGCTTTCTTCTGAAATCAAGTCCCTGTTCTAAGAACTATCTGCTCTCCAAATCCTGCTCTAAATTAAATAAATATGCAAATACAAATCACTGTTTCTGTGGCATAGTTGTTTTAAATTCATAAGAGAAGTTTTAAATTCATGCATAAGATACTGAAGGTACAGATATACCCTCCCTGCAATTTTCACTCTACTGTCTGTTTTGCTTCACTGTGCCATGACACTCAAGCTAGTCCAAGCATCTGTTTGGCTGAAGAGGCAGAAGAGAAAATTGAATCATGCTCAGGAACTTTAGAGAGACCTAAGACAACAGATGAACAAGAAAGGATTCATTGTATTACTATTAAAGTGTCCTATTGTACTAAGCAGAAAAAAGGTGAATTTTTATATTATTATAGAGACAGGGATTAAATGTCACAGATTGGAAGGGACAAGTAAACCAGAAAAGGAAGGTGTGGCAACACATTGCATCAAGACCAAGAAGCAAAAGAGCAGAGGAGCTGAGCTGACTGCTGGGATAAGCTACGGAATCTTTGAATGCTGTTTGAATATATGTGGTCTCTGAAAGTGATGATGCAGAAGCCCAAAAAAGCTGGAGTGCTGTGCTCCAGGCAGATTCCATGCCTGAAATAGCAGCTCTCTTCCTATATCTCTCTATATATTGTCTTAAGAATCTTACATGCATATTAAAGGAAGATTCTTAACTTGGAACATCAAGCATTTAAAAGTTAGGAAATAAAACATAAACTGTAACAATTATTCACTTGATGTAGTTTTCATCATTATTATTTGTGGCCTTGGACATTATCTACAACATCATTCATACTATTCAGATCTTCTGCTAAGGACAGAATATAATCCTTTGGATAGTTCCTGCATACTTAAACTAATCTTCCCAGCGTTAGGGTGGGCTGAGAAAGAAAATCGATCTCTCTGTGGTTGCAATAACTCTCTTATTCACCTTTTCCTGTTTAACATTTGGACAATTTAAGCAATTTAGCACAAAGTGTGCAACTTACTTGCAAAGCAGAGCATATGTAAAATAGATTCAATCAGTGATATTGAAAACAGTTCATATTACACACAGGTATCCTATTAGCCACAACACCATGAAAATTAATTACATAAATCTACTCAAATTTCTTCCCCCACTGACACAAACTTTAGCACGTCTACAAGCCTCTGTACATCTCAAAGCCCCACAATCCCATCTCTTACTTTTGCACCTGTACCTGCCCATGACTTCTTCATCACCCCTACCATCAGGAAGGGAAGCACAGAGTGTGCAGGCATGTGAAGGACAAGGGGCGAGGAGGGTGATGTGCAGAGCAGAGTCTGGGAGGTCTCCAGCAGATGGGCTGTGGTAGTGGCTCTTCCTCCCCGCCTGTTTCCATTCTCTGCTGTTCTCATATGGTGTCTTCCTTTGCACTTTTTATTTCTTAGATGGCATTTTCTTTGCTTTGATGCATCAAACTATGCTTTGATGGCATTAAACTAGCTGTTTATCTTGTTCTATGCTGGCATGCACTTTGTGTGAAACCCACAGGACAGGTGCACATATTAAATGCCAAGTCTGGATAGATCATACAACATTGCTGCGTGCTCTCATTCCCTGCTGCACAACTCTTAGAACTACGGAATATAACTCACCCTTACTTTCTGCAATTGAAAACTAAGGGTATTTGGTACCAGACATCATGTAGACTGTATTTTTCAGGCAGACTGCATCATAATGACCTCTTAAGGGGAAAAGGCATAATCTATGTCTTTAAAATTTTTGTCCAGGAAATTAAAGAATATTTTTCAAGAATGCAATTTTATGCTTTGGCTTTGGGAAAAAAATGAGACAAAAAGTGACACTAAAAGTTCTTTTTTTTAAGAAGACGTACATTTAAAAGCCAACAATGTTTCTCAGTATACACAGACTTTTTTTAATATTCTCCTAAAAATTTAGCAGTTCAGACAATGAATTTGTGAAACACCTTCATGGTATTATAACACTTTAACAAAATCCATAGCATTACTGAAGTGTAAACCTTTCAGCTGAAACATCTTCAGCCTGCATAAGACAAAAGAGACCATTGATATTGAAATATCAAAGCACCTAATGTGCTTTTGCAGAAATTATTAAGTATTGGCAGTCTTCTTAAAAGCTTGTCTATATGATCACCTGAATAGCCAGGGAGAAGCTGAAATGACTGATAATGACTGGTGGACCTAATTTAGACATGTTAGCTGCCACCCTCATGCTGCTCTAATGACTACTCCAGCCCTCAAAGTAACATTGAAAGACTATTCTAAAGACATGTTATTACACTGCCAGTTCTCAAAATCTGTAATACTTTTGAATAACATAAAACAGCTAGCAATAAATACTTGCGGATTTCATCTTTTACAGGAAGCCTTCCTTGATTTTGGTAGTCTACATACTTCTTTCAATTCTAATAGTCAAAACCAAATCACATCTCCTGATGAAACTTCTTTGTTCTTAAAGAAATTGACATCTCAAAATGCAATGCCCTATGTGCAAATCCTGTTAACAATGAGCACTGCTGAAGACAGAGGATAGAAGTGTCCTTTTCAGGACAGAGATGAACAGTGTTTGGTCACATAGATATGCTTCCTTCCAGTTTGGATTAGCTTTGACCTTTTTCTGAAAAATGATGCCAAAGTTCCTTCAAAAACACAGCAAGGTCCAGGTTTCCTCTGCAAACACAATGGTCACTGTTTCACAGTCTTCCCATCTCTCTTTCTTGCTCAATGTGTTGGAACATTTCCCCAGAAGCAGAGGAATCAAGTTTAAATCACTGCCATGCCTGACAGAAATTAAGGCTACCTTTCTTTTTCCTCATGCAATTGTCCTAACTACAAAGATATGGAGACAGTGATGGAATTGAGAAACACACAGCTGCTCATAGCCACTGTTCTAAGCATCTGTGTTTTACGGCACATTATAATTTGACAAAAAGAGTCTTTGGTGAAAATGCTGGAGGAAAATTTTCCATATGCCAGTGGATCACTAATCCATCTTTTATTTCTCTCTTTCTCATCCAAAAAGATCTCATATTATTTTCACAGATTCTGACTAAAGGTATCTACTCTATCACCTGAGCAGCTATAAGACAGTCTGAAACATATTTGCTTACATGGAGCAAGAAATACTTAAATCTGTTCAGACAGAGAGGAAGACTGTATTCATCTCCAATACTGTGTGTAATGCTCTTACCTTTAGGCTGCTCCATAAAAAAAGACATATATTCAGTACTTCTTCCTACTTTATCCTGGGCAAAAGTAGCTGCCACTGTTTTACTTTGTGAAACCTTCTGCAGATCAGGCAAACTCTGTGTACTGTCAACAGGGCAGGCCTTAAAAAAATCAGGGAAAAATGTCTCACTTGTGGATCCCAAGAAGGTTTTTTTGCTGTTGAGCTGCTCAGTGCCCATAGGGCCACTAGGCATTCCTACAACTTCAGGTTTCTGGGCAATATTCCTGGGGAAAACATCACTGATCAATTGGCAATAGTTTTGGATGGTGACAAGGTTTAACCCCAGCCAGCAGCCAACCCCCACACAGCTGCTTGCCCACTCCTCCACCCCCATGGTCAGGGAGAGAATTGGAAGGGTGAAAGTGACAGAACTCATGGGTTGAGATAAAGACACTTTAATAGGGAACGCAAAAGCCACACACAGAAGCAAAGCAAAACTACGAATCAATTCCCTGCTTCCCAAGGGCAGGCAGGTGTTCAGTCATTTCCAGGACAGCAGGGCCCCATCACACATAAAGTGACCTGGGAACATAAATGCCATCAATCCAAACACCCCTTCTTCTTCCTCCTTACACTTCATATATTGAGCATGATGCCACATGGTCTGGAATATCCCTTTAGTTAGTTGGGTCACCTGTCCTGGCTGTTTGCTCTCCAAGCTCCCAGACAACCCCAACTTCCCCACTAGTGTGGCTCTGGAAAAGCAGAGAAGGACTTGGCTCTGTGCAAGCCCTGCTCAGCAATAACAATTTCTCTTATCAACCTTGTTTTCAGCACAAGTCAAAAACTCAGCTCTGTGCTAAACACTGTGAAGAAAATTAACTCTACCCAAGCTAAAATCAGATGGTTTCTCTCAGTCCCCTTGGCTGCAACTAATGATTCTGTAAGTGCCAGTTGCCAGACAAAGCCTCTGAAACTCAACTACCTACACTGTTCAATTGTTTAGAACAATCCCTGGCACTGGTTGCAGTATCTCCCATGATTCTCTGTCTTAATGAACACTGTCTGGGAGATGGGATAGTCCAGTTTTAATGTGGCCACCCTGTTTTGGAAGGTACGTCCAGTTCAATAATAGACACTGCTATGTCCACTGACCTCAGTGCCAGAGAACAGTTCTGGTGTTTTTAATTTACAAGGCTAGGAAAATAACCTGTGTAGAGCCTTTTTATTTATAAAAGGTCAGAATAACATTTGAGATGATAATCCTATTAGAATTTACTTCCTGAATATATCATACTTTAACAAAAGTTCAAATTTAAATGCTGAATGTATGTGAACATATCTTATTTGACTTTTCTCCACTTAAGCAGGGCTAATTTTGCATCATGAAAGAAATAAAATAAGTGCATTTGAAAAGTGCACTTAAGTAATTACTTATTACAATGTACAACCAAAAAATATTGCCATAAAACATTGGAAAGGCGGACAAAAGTGGAGATATAGTAAATCATTCCTAAAGGATCTTCTAAACAAGAAAGCATTAAACAAAATTAATGGGGGATTTAAACCAAAAGAGATTAAAGATTACACGACTCAGAGTAGAAAAGTAAAACAAACCATAAAAGAATCACAAAGTTATAAAGCCGCACTGATTTTTCTGGAATGGAAAATAAAATACTGTGCATGTTAATAAGAAAGAGGAGTGAAATAGGTTTAGGAAAAAGACTTGCCAAACTTTCTACCAATTTAATGTATCTTCTTTTCTCAGCATGAAAATTGCAGAAAAGACAATTCAGCTCAGCAGCACAGAAAAATCAGAAAGGAAAAAAGAAAATTAATTCTACTGTAAAAGGTTACTAAAAGAGGGTTGCCTCTCATCTGCCATCAAAGCATAAATAAAAATGTGTTCTTATGAGCCCACATCCATTAAGAGACTTGATATACACTGTCCTTAATATTTACACAACTGAAGAAGACTACAAAAATAAGTATTCCAATGTATTATTTTTTTTACAGGTGAAATTGCCTCCAAGTAAATACTCAAGAACACCTATGGAAAGTTAATTCTGTGTTTGTAATGTAAGTGCTTTTGGTGACAGGCTGACCCTGCTCCTAAAGCACCCGATTTCTGAAACCCAGAAATAACAGCTGGTGCATGCTCAGCTGCATTGAATTAGGCTTTAGCCATGATGAGGTCTAAGTGCTTTAGCTGACTACACTACAGGACTAAAAGCTGTGGGATATTATATTTCATACCACTTTATGGCTGTATGACAGTTAAATGTGCTCTGCTGACTCCTGGGGTTTTTCTCAGCACAAATAGGCCATCACGTCCTCCCACCTGATACAGCAGAAAAACATCTCATGTGACTTTGTTTTCAATAGAAGTGAGGACAGCTCTAATTTCAGATAGATATTGTGAACTAATAACTGTCAAACTAAAACTAAGGATGAACCAGTGGATAATTTTGGACAAAGAAATTTGAGGGGATAAAAAGAAAAAAAAAGATAAACTATTCACAAGCAACCCAGAGCAACAAAAAAACTTTTGCTTTTAACAAGCGATTTGTTAAATGATCCATTGCAGTTGTGCAAACATAGATTTTTGTATTTAAATAAAACACAATATTTTATATAAAAAATCTATTCTTCATGAGTTTCTGTACTATGTACTTTTAAATATACTACCTAAAATAACTATATCATAATGCTGTAAAAAATTCTATCCATGAGAGCTGAAATTTTGAAAAAGTAATGGACAGCATATAAAAGTGAATAATGGTAGTCATTATGAATTAGTATAACATGAATATAGCATCCTACAGTGCAGAAAAAATCCTGTAAGAGTAACACAATCTGACTGCATTTTAAAAGTTAGCTGTGAATGCTTTTAAAATGTATTTTGCATTTAATGACAAAAATAATGCTTCCATATTTTAATTAAATCCTTAGGATCTGAAAGGGAATGCTGCAGCCATACTCAAAAGACTGAAGGATATTTTTTCTAGAAAGCACTTGCTTGTCTTCTGTGGTTACTAAAGAGTATTTTAATGGCCTCTAAAGTGACATCTCTGCAGAAACTGAGCTTCACACATTCCAGACTGACCAATAAAAAGCTGGCCAACAGCACTGAGACCAACAAACAAAAACCAAGCTAATCCTATATTCTTCCAGTTTTCTTTAAAAATACCTTCATAGGTTCTATAGGCATAGAGACCTACACATAACACCACTTAAAGGCTGAGTCAGCTTTACTTTTGGAAAGCCATAAACAAGTATTAAATGCAGAATATTACAACATTACAGTGTTGATGAAGCTTCAATTTAATTTTCTATGCTTTAGAAAAATCAAAGGAAAGAAAAGGAAATAATGTATAAGTTGATGAAGGAATAACTTCTGCAAAAATAGCAAGATTTGAAGAAAATTTTAGCCAACAGAGAATTATAGTGCACAGAGTTAGAAAGAGATATTCCAAATACAACTGAGAGTCCCTTTAGAATTCTTTTGAGAAAAAAAGTAGATAATACCACCTTACTTTATTTTACTTATACTTAAGGAAAGGTGACATAAAAGAGAAGGCAAAAGACGTTGCTTTGGTTTCAACTCCTGTACTTGCTTCTCTGGTGGTTTATCATTAAAGCTACTGCTGTGCAACAGGAGCCACCAGAGATCTCACTTGCTGCTGAATTTGCAACTCAAGCCTCATAGGGATCAAACTGCCTTGAAAATACAGATTATGGTCAGGGACTAACTAGAATTCTTCACTAAACACCTTTTGTGTTCCACAACAAACATGACCAAAGCTTAAACTGTCCTTCATTCATCCCAAAGGAGCCACACAGGATGGGGTAATAGGTTTTAAGCTGCTTTCACATGGCAAATATACACCCAGATAAGAAAGTCCCTGTTTAAATTTCTCATCATAAGCTTGAACCTGCAGCATGCTGGAAACTATGTTGTGCTTGTTTCCTGAATCTAGTAGCATACAAAAGAGAAGAACATTTCTCCTGAACAGAAGTATATCTTACTTTTACTTCTTATATTATTTCAAACTTAGTTCTTATTACCAGTTTCCTTTAACATATTCCCTTCTTCTGATATTTTTTTTAAATTATCATGATTATTCTTTTTTGCCTCTTCCAAATATTTTCATTCCATCTGGAGAAGAAAAGAGACAAAATTAGTTATTTCATATTCTCTGCCTCTAATGCCATTTCTACCCATGCATTGCATCACCACTTCCCTCCGTCTTCATATCTTTCAGATGACTAGAATTGCTTCTGTCTTAAAAAATGTGAGAAACAGAGGTAAGAGGGGATTAATATTTAATACAAGACCTATGTGTAGGCAGAGGAACAGGTATTTGAAAGTCACAAAAGAGAATTTGGAGAACTGTCAGGAATGTCACTGAAACTTTAATTGCAGGATATGAATCCCATCAGGTTTGTTTATGTTTGCTTGCACTTGGCAACCACCTGTCTTGTAGCCATATGCAGACATAAAGGAAATTGAAGAATTCAATGGTCAAGTGCTTGGCATATGATCCTAGTGCTTAACCAAGCTAGTTTAAAGCCAGATGTCCCTAAAGGACATACTATCAATCAGGGTGAAGAGTTTCCTGGGGTGACTGTGGCTGAGTTATCCAGCCCAGGAAAGCAGAAGTTTCTCCTTTCCCCTGTGCTGGCCTGCCTAAGGGCAGCTGGAGCACAGCCTTGCAGGGCCCCTGTGCTCCTGTTCCAGTCCAGCCATCGGACTGCCACAGGCACCTGCCCTCGTCACTGCTGGCCACTCCAAAATCAACTCAGTGCTTCCGTTTTCTTAAACCATGAAACTCAGTGAGCCTTGTGAAATGTACAGTGGCTACACAGATGATGTTTGCCAGCTGTGAAAATCAGGCCAATCTTAAAGTTGTTCTGTAAGTAACTAAATTTAGATGAAAAAATAGTATTATTTAACCAATAACTGTGTTTCCTACTGTCAAAACTACACTGAAGCCACTGAAGAAAAACTGCCACGAAGAAATGTAAAATCCCACACACAAACAAATCAGATAGACCTCTGAGAGGCAGTCTGAAGAGTTAGATGCTCCTGTGACAAGGGCTTGTATCCTACTGGGTTTCCTTTAGACTGGTCAGGGCTCTAGTCCATCACAAACAATTCCAGTTCACTGTAAGGAGCAGAGTCCTGCCCTGAGCTTTGATATGCATTAATTTATGATAACCCATGGTACTGGATGAGATGAAATAGGAAGATCAGATGAAGGCTCAGCAGTTCAGCATATAAAGACAATTTTATGACATAGAATCAAAGAATCAAGTCAGTCTAAAGAAATAATTCAGTCAGATGCAACCTTAACAGAAAACTTCTAAGCATCCTCAGAGCTTTCAAAACACACATGATTTCTTTGTTGAAGAAAATCAGATAGATGGGCAAGGATTTTTTTCCATCATCCTAATTTATAACACACATTCTTTGCACAGACAAACTGCCCTCAGGACAGTGCAGGGGATTACTAGTACTCGTCTCTCTTGTTACTAGTGTAATTTATTTTAAGGGATGTGCCATACAAAAAAACCTGCCAAATTATGAAAAGAAAATCCTTCCCTGGAATGTGCAGCACAAGTGGTAATAGTTTTCACTGAATGATATTACTACAGTATCTGAAGTATGTCATCCTTATCAATAAATAATGCATAAACTGAATTCTCAGGTATTAGTTGCTTCAAACAGATAAAAATTTTTTCATATTGCTCCATTTCTCACAATTAGTTTAACTGAAAACAACTGTAACTATCATGACATTTCTGAAAACTTTTACAAAATGCAGCCTTTAGGAATTGTGAATTACCTACCCCTAAGAAAGCTCAGATATTTCCCCCTTTTTACTCAGAGAACTGCTTTTCAAATTCATAAGATATACAAGATGCTACCCACCTATGTGTTTCAAAGCATCAAGTCTTAAAAAGGAGATGACACTTGCTTGGGGAATACCACATGTAATCCATGTGCATCATCTTCCCCCAAGAAAACTTTATTTTCCCCCAGAAACTTTGTACAAATTGAAAAAATAGTTTGGCCATTTGTACAGGATTTTACACATTCCTGGCAGCCTGATCAAGGTAGCTGCTTTCTATGGCTACCAGGCATTGGGACATCCCAGGCTTCTGCAAATATAGAGGTGGCACATTCAGTGAACCTGCACATCTTCCCTCCATTGGACCCTTTGCATGTGTTGTACTCCATCAGTACAGCTCACACAGTATGTTCAGATCTTGTTCCACCTGCCACCTGTGTGCTGGCCATTACAGAGTGCCTGTGCTCCCCTGTCACTTTTTCTCAAGTAAAACACAGGCGGCTTACAGTCTCACCCTATAAATTAACATACTCGAGTGAGTAAAATGTACTAGTTATTAACACTAGTTAAAAATAATAATTTTATGATGTGCTACCTCTTGGCTGTAATATAATGCAGTTCTTTTAATGTGTATTCATTTATATATATGCATATATATTTGTATATATTAATGCAAAGGATTGTAATTCTACACTAAGATTGACTGAAGTGGAACCATTCACATGGTTATGAGAATAAGAGAGAAATTTCTTTACAGGACATTGCTTAGAGACATGTATATTAAGAGGATTATTTGAGTACTACTCATCTTTTAAATAGTCAATAAGCATGGAACAATTCTGTACTTACTGTATCCACAAAAGCACACCAAGAAAACCAACAACAGCCACAAAAAAGCAGTTCCCACAACCCTGGAAAGTAAACAGGACTTCAAAAACCCTGCCACGAAGATACGAACATAAATGACTAAGGTATATGGGGCAGAATGCTCAGAGAGGACTTGGAGTCACCATCCCTGGAGCTGTTTAAGGAAAGACTGGATGTGGCACTCAGTGCCATGGTCTGGTTGACAAGGTGGTGTCTGGTCAGAGGATGGACTCAATAGTCTCAGAGGTCTTTTCCAACCTAACTGGTTCTGTGATTCTCTAATACATGGCAGCTGGTTGGCTAATGTGTGAGTTTAAAAATGGGTAGCTATCATCAGTTTGCACAGAAATAGACTGACATATCCCTTCAGCTGGAAGAGTTAATCCAAACAAGGAGGACTGATATGCTCCATGCTCCTGTACAGATCCCAAGCGTGCAAAACAAGCAGAAATCATCAGTTTAGCCTGCACTGAGTTCAACAATGCATCAGGTGACTCACAAGACTGACCTTCACTAGTATTTTCACCCATCACCCAAACACCATCAGAGAACTTTCCTGTCCCCTGAAGTCAGACAGGTGCTAGAGTCAAGACTGGATTTCATGACTGAATTTCAATTTGTTTATCCTTGTTGCACAATGAGAATGTTCTGAGCAGTTGAATGAACTCCTTGTTAGTATAGAGTCGGAGACCAGCATTTCCTCCCAGCAAATCACAGTAAGAAATTTACTGCTGAATAAAATATATCAACTGTCAGAGCTATTAAATCATCTGCCTCCTCTCCAACCAAACAAGGTTTTCACCTAGAACTGAGCTCCACTACATTTCAGAAGAAACCTATATTAATATCTATGTAACGCTTAACTTCATTCACATGATTTTTTTATTTGCTGCTCTCCACCCTAAGCAAGCATCTGAGGAAGAGGACTGGCCACTGGCTATAAACAAAAGACAAATAGGTCTCATCTGGTTGAGCTTCTCTGTCCTCTGCGTCACACTTATTTGCAATAATTAATGGAATGTCAAACACACACATACAAACCACAACAGACTTAGATGTTTTCTGATTCCCTGTATTAGAAGGAAGTTCAGTGACAAGCCAGCAAGACTGCTCAGGAGTACTCCTTTATCTGGGTAGTAAAAAAATGCCACAATTCATGCCCTTAATATTTCTGTTTATTGTTTAGCTGCCACACAACCAAGATTCCTTTTATTACAGGGTGACACTTGTATTCTTATACCTTACTGCCAAAATGTTTTATGTAAAAAATTTTAGTTTTTAACCAGCAATATATGTGTAAGACACATATGCACAGTGTACTCCTTCTGCTTCTTAGATTTGTGTATTCTTTAAAAAATATAAAAACACTGACCTATTGCAAAAATTATCTTGTTTTCTCTCATTCTCATGAATCTTGTTGCTTTATTTCCCCAAATATCATGTTAACACAGCTTTTACTGTTAACAAACTCTGTATGTTTCACAGAGTTTGATGGTTTATCCTAGTAGATTTTGTCTGGCATATATTCCAAAACATAAAATTCAGGTTGATATTCAGGTTCTTGCACAGCATATCAACCAACTGAAATTATATAAAGACAGGAAATAAGCCATTCATACATTGAGTTCTTCTCTTCCATGTTTGATTAGCTCTGTTACAGCACAGAATCCTCTCAGAGAAAAATGCATGCAGTCTTAAATCTGAGCAGTCAGATGGTGACATACTCAAGCAGAACTAATTCATGTTATAAGTCTTCTTGTTTAGTTTCAATGTATAACTCATAAATGCATCTGGAATGAAACCTGATCTCTCACAAGTGGATGTAAATGCATGTAAGGGCAAAGGATGTTAAGGGACTACCAGAGAGCAGGGGAATTGATGGGGTTTTGCCTTATCTCTTGACTTTTCACAAGCCTGTGGTCAGGTCACTTACTCAAAGTTCAATCTACATTAGAAGCTCTGGCATAGGTCTGTGTTTCTGGAGTGTGAAAAACACACCTCCAACCAGCTGCAATGATAAATGCCCTCAGGTAATCACAACCCAGCTGTCAAAACTACTAGTTCATTCTGCATAGAGTACAGCTTCACAATTCTGTAAAACAAGCACAGTTTTGCAGCAGGTACATTCCCATTTCAGGAATAGTTAAGAAAACTGTTCCTTAGATATTAAATTACTATCTACCTTCCAATGTAAACACAGTTGTGCCCTCCTTTACTGAGACAGCTCAGGAAAGATGATGAAAATTCCAAGCCAAAAACTTTTAAGCTTTTAAGATGAAATTTTTAAGCCAAAAAACCTGCACTGTCACAATAAACTGATAATTTTATCGTGCCATCTCCATATGGTCATTTGAATGGCAATTATCTTATACCGTGTGTTTCAACCAGGATATTTAAAGTATCATCAGAAATCTGGCATCCATGAGCAGGAGTACCTTGAAAACTGAAATGCAAATATGAGTGTCTTTCAGTCTTGAAAGGAATAAAATAAAAAAAAAAAAGGAAGAAAAGGAAAAAAAAGCTAACACAAGACAACAACAATAACGAAAACCACAACAACAAAACAAAAAATCCACCAAAAAATGACAATTTCCCCAGCCTCAGATTTTTCTTTTTAATAGAATTCTAGCAGCACATTTAAAAATGCATACATGTGTGTACATATTTAAACCTACATACTCTGTGTACTACATATTTTTCATATACAAATTGTAGACTTAGATGTGAAAAATCAGCTGTGTTTGCACTACCTTATGTGTGTTTAGTTACATTTTTATATGTTGCAAAACTAGATAAGTATTTCTGTCGGTGTGAATAGGGTGCACCTTTGCAAAACTTTAGCTGTTTATTGGTGTGGCTGAGTGAGTGCTGCTGAGCCTGACTTCAGTTTGAAGTTTTTATACCTTGGTGTACTATTATAGCAATGTCCTTGTTCTCTATATTCTAGGCCAGTATAATAACTTGTACATTAATTAAAGTCACAGATGTTGACTAGAAAATAATGGACATTAAAAGTATTTCTTTTCCTTTGTCTACAGTCACCAATAAAATTATAAACTGGAAGAAGCTGGGGCATTTATCTTTTGTTCTATCAATATTAAAAGTCAAAAACCCCAGCTGTGTCTAAAGCAGTTTTAATTCAACTTAAAACAAATTAATTGTAGAAATGCTCTACTCAGGGGTGAGTGGTGGGCAGCTACATACACCAGTTTAGAGTGTAAATTGAAATGTGTAGCTCCCATGCTGCTCTCTGCTGATCCTCAGGAGTTATGAAGCACGAGCAGTGGGCAGCAACAGCGAGTGATTTCTCTCCCCGCCCAAGGGCAGTTCATCTTTAGTTAGTTCTCAGGGTGACAGCCCTCACCAATCACTCACATGGGCAACCAGTGTGTATTCACAGTGTGTGCGAAGACAGCCAGCACCCGGGTTTGTGTCCCCCCTCGCCTCCTGTTGAGCCAGTTAAATCCCCTATCCCAAGCAACCTCCTCTGGTGCAGGGAAGCCTTTGGGACCTGCTCTCCGCTGTGCCCTCTGAACGGACAGCAGGCTCACAGCTGATAACCATATTGCAAGGCTGCCCTTAATCACTCCTCACAAAGCAATCTAAAGTCCTTTGTAAGTTCTTTCTTTTTCTCTTGGTTACAGTCCGCTGAATGCCAGCATCTGTGAACCGAAGCCAGGTATTATGGGCTGCCCCATTCAGATACCCCCTGTGGTTTTCCTCTGGTTGACATTCTGTCCCCTCGGCAACTGAATTCTCTCTCCCCCTGCTCTGAAACCCATTCACTCCAGTAGAATGAAACCAATTGTAAATGCCAGGAAATTTACTGTGGTAACACAAATCATTTCTCTGTAGGACAGGATACAAACAAGGATTTCCAGCAAGAACAAGAAAACTTGTGTTAATCAATAAAAGATTCATTGTTCTCCTATGGAATAAAGCACTGAAACGGGTTTCTATTGCATTTTTAACAATTTTGAAATTAATTACCAATTAATGCTTCACCTATGCAATCTTCAAATCACTAGGTACTATAAATAAAATACTTCTGTTGAATTGGTTCTTTGGCTCCAGTTACATATTGTAGTTTCTTTCCTTCTCTTGCTTTCATATTTTACATAATAAATATGTTAATAAGATCTAAAAATATGTATAATTTTAATCCAATATTCTTCCCCTACTCATCTGCCAAGATAATTTTGTATTTTCTAGGATTGTGTTATCATCAAACTTGACAGGTAAAAAACATATCTTTCCAGTGACCTCTGACAACAAAAGTCTCATGATTAGTCCCATTAGCAGTTAATAAAAATATGAACTGAAGAGATGATTATGGAATTCTTTAGTTGCTACAGAGCTGTGCAACCAGTCAGATTTTTTCAGGTTTGCTATAAAACACTGTGAATTAAACTTATATAAACTTAAGAAGAACTTCAAAATCTGTAAATGAAGAGGAAAGGAAGAACCTGCCTTTCACAGAAACCACTAGGATCCTTTCTATTTTCAGTAATGGAAGTTGTATTTGGTCTGAAATATAGTTATATTAAATGAGCTACGAGTAGAAAGAGTATGTCCTCCAAATTTCATAGAACATCAATTTCCCAGCACC
Organism: Rhipidura dahli; assembly: GCA_013399225.1. Classification (NCBI taxonomy): domain Eukaryota; kingdom Metazoa; phylum Chordata; class Aves; order Passeriformes; family Rhipiduridae; genus Rhipidura; species Rhipidura dahli. The sequence goes on along the minus strand of VXAC01001109.1, from coordinate 39,307 downwards.
AGAGTTAAGAATTTATATTGCTACCAAATAAAGTCCTACTAGATACTGGTAAATATATCCCATAACTGCTTTATCAGAATGGATTTTTTTTCAATTCACTCATCTGAAGTGTACAGAAGAGGATATAATGAAATAGTTATTGCACAAAAATGAACTGCTGCAGAAATCAATTGAATTATTCCTAGTAATCTTCTATGTCTTAAAGTAATTTTACTGTGCAACCTGAGACCCTCATTAGGAAGCATGCAGCCACATCTAATGTTTGGAAGAAAATCAGTAAATTTATGTAACTGACAATCTATTTATGAAATAATTTCTTTTACCAGTAACTTTGGGTTTGCCACTAAAGGATTTGTTCACCATACTTTGCTGTTATCCAGGACAAACTACTGATTTGGGGCATAAAACATATATGAAACATGTTAAATAGTTTATCTATACCTGTGTGCTTGCAGCTGTGCACTTACTCTGTTGTATATGAAGTATCAGTCTCTAACAAGATTACTTGAGTCCTGTTCTTGAGACATTTGCCACTACAACAGTAAGCAGTAGCAGCTCTGAGATTTCAACAGTTGAAATGCCAAAAGCTGCCTTATTTCTTCACTTCTTGTCTTTTCTGAAGCAACATGAAACTACTGATACATACTCAGTTTTGTTACCTAATCCTGACTGGCAAAGCCCTGCCACACCCCCTCAGTTTGGTTTCAACTATAAAGCCAGAAGCATCATAAGGACCACCACTGAAAACTCTAAACTGCAGAGGACCAAGAACAAAGACTGAAAAGCTCAAAATATTATTTCTATGCGGAAACACATCACTGCCATGTCCTCTTGAAATAGATTCCAAACATTTTTTCATTTGTTTGTAAATATTTGCACATGGCATGTTTCTCTTGATTGCTTGTGAGAAAAACACAGAGAACAGTGCCAAAAACTTATTTGGTAACTACTCTTACTCTCTCTACAAGATCTGTTAGCATACTGAAGAACAGGGTAAGATTGATTGAAAGAGAGTAGCTGTTACAATTTGCTATTTTTTTCCCTTCACCATTAACAATGAAATTTGATTATTTCTCTGAAAATTTCTCAAGTTGGAAGGATTAGAAGTTATGCATAACACACTAAAGTTCTGAGCTCACTTCTCGCCCTTTTAAAAATAAGCAGTGGTTAAGGGGATTTAGTCTTCCAGGAGCCCTTTTTCCACAATAACTTTATGCCTTTGGTTGAGGTTTTATCTGCCTGCACTTTAGGAGCAGTAGTCAGGAGGAAGCACCAAAGGCCCAGTCACATGAAAACATCTAAGTTATCCAGGTGTAACTTCTATCTTCCCTACACAGCATGAGCACTTTGCCATTCATCTCTGTTATCAATTACTTGATCCTAATGACTGTATTTACTTTATGCAAAATTTGATGTAAATATTTTTCCCACATTGTCTGTCAATCACTTTCCTTGCCCAAATAATACAATTCTTTTTTTTTATCTTCCTCTTATTACCACTTCTGTAGACTGACTTCCTGTAACTAGGGATAAAATGTTCTAGCTACATCTCCTCAGGAAATATGTGGCTATCTGGTTAAAAAATATACTCAAATTGCATATAACAGCTCCTAATAATATATGTTTCAAACACTGAACTTTCTATGCCATCTTATAATTCTGAGACAGTTCTCTGGAAAGCCACCACAGCTCTAAGCTCCCCAGTCTTACACCATGCTCACATTTAATTAACAGACAATGCAGTATGTTTTGTTCGTAGCATGAGGCCTTGAAAATGGATTTCTTCTGCTTTTCTTTCTGTTTCTGTTCACCAAATAAGTTGTGGATGTCCCACATCTCTGGAAGGCCAGGCTGGATGGGGCTTTGAGCAATCTGATCTAGTGAGTGGGATTCATGGCCACGGTAGGTGGTTTGAACAAGATAATCTTTAGGGTCCCTTCCAACCCAAGCCATCCTATGTCCACATGATAATCCAAAAGTACATCTATGACAATTGTTGCCTGTGAACATTTTCCTCTTTGGTGTGGCAATACAAAGAGAAAACTAAACCTAAATGAAATTTGAAAGAAAAATTTCTGAACTCAGTAGAGACCAGCTGAGTCAAATGAACTTCAGTACCTTCTCTTTTTTTCTGGTTTTATACAAAATAAATATCTTACCTGTTTAATTCTTCCCCTATATAAATGTAACATTCAGAAATGTACCACATCAGATAGCTTTTCACCAGATCTTGTTAAACAGAAGGCTGAAGAGATGTAACTACTAAAGAAAAAACCTCATGCTTAGCTCTTTAAACCACAGAGGATCACTTAGTCAGTATATTAAAAAAGAAAAGAAAACAAACCGTGGGGATAGGAGCTCCCCCTCGTGGTTTCTGTTATGGAAGATTTTAATTTTCCACACAAACCTCTTAAATTTTCTAGGACTAGTAACAAGACAGGCAAGGGAATGCTTTGAAAGGAAATGTGTTCTCTGTAAAAACATTTTTCTAAGTCATCTGTAAATGATCAAAATCAAAGAGTTCTTGATTCATCATTTTTAGGATGGATAGTTAATTAAGCATACTGACAGATCATGCCACTAGACATCAGCATCCTGTTAAAGGCAACCAAAGTTAATTGTGCTTATGGTGTCATTTGCTGGAGTGATAATGGGAGTTTTGAAACCACATGTCCAAGACTTATTACAGGTTCTTCATCGCACTTTCTCTTGCATTAATACAGAGTTTTGTCAATCCCCTTCCCTGACTCTTTTTCCTAACATTTTTGAAAGTTCTTCAAATTACAAGATAGGTTTTATTAGCATTAAAGTTACTGTGTTATCATTAATTTTGTTGGAACTGAATCTCCTCATATTTATAATACTATGAATCAGGAATACTCTCAGTTTGCTATAAAAAGGGTGCAAGTAAGAGAAAAACTGGCCTTTGGTTAGCCTCATGCATCCAAGTTAATTGTTCTTTGCACCAGCTGTAAGGCCAAGACAAGAATTCTGTACCTTAAGAGAAGTGCTGCAAAGTTAGTTAGTCTTCATTTTAATCTGAAAACCTAATTTTTGATACAAATACAGGGAGATGTTACTGTTTCAGTTCAGTAAAGCAAAACTTTAATAAATGAACAGGTCCTTACATGACTTAGGTAAAGACATTCCCAGTAAACAATGAAAATCAATATTTCTGATCTAGCTCTTGGCCTACAATTGCAAGACCTATGCCACTGATTTCTCTAGCTTCTAACTTCTCCAATGATGGTTTGGATTTTTTTCAGTCTGACAGCATAAGAAAATTGCTTTAATTTCCCAAAATTTATTTCATTCCACTTAAAAGGGAAGAATATCTGATGTGCCAAAATGAGCATTACGAGATACTAATATTAGCAAGCAATACTACTCCTATTCAAATTCAGTGTTAAATGTGCAGGTTTCTCCACATTCTTATTTACAGAATGCAACAATATATATTATATGAGGCGGGGGGGCGGGGGGGAACCCCAAAACAAAGCTTGATATCTCCTGATAAGACCAGACAAAAAATTCATTCTTTAATATATTTGTCTCTAATGGATAAAGATTAAGCTTGACGATTTTGAGTAGACTTCAAATTACTTGTTTTACAACACTATTGTGAAATAACCACTAAATCATGACATTTGTTATTATTATTGAAGTTAATTGACTAAAGCAAAAGTTTTACACAAAGCAGCAAATAGCTCTATTTTAATCTCAATAGAAAAAAAATTAATTAATTACTAGATGGTAAACTAGAGGTTGCTTAAAGATCAGTTATTGTAACACACATGTATTCATTATAGAATACAGAACACAGTTCCCACATGTAATTTTCTGTTTCAAAGGGCTAAATTTCCTACTGCAAAAAGCTGTAAGAAAGACTACTGAGAAGAAGACTTTCTGAGAAAATGGAACTGTGAGCTCTTAATTAAATTTGAAGTTATAACAACTGCTGCGTTTGGCAGAACTCCTTAATTCTGGTAATCTTTGTCTAAACAACAGAGAACTGCATTTAAAAACAACAATTAGAAAAAAACAAAAATTATTTCATTAATTTTAGAAAGAAGAAAATAGATGGTAATACAAGTGAAATTATAAAGTGTAGGAAAAGGATTAGAGAACCTAAAGGTTTCTGAAATTAATATATAGTCAGATGTAAGGGCAGCAAGATTAACCTGCTTCATATAAATTATCAACAAAGGAAATAATAATGTCAGTGATACAATCCCGCTTCCAGACAGTGATGGAAAACTATTAATACTGCATAAAACGAAGACCTCTGAGCCCTCTGGGCAAGTCAAAGCCAGCAGTTTCCCAAAAGAAGGCCATTAGTTCTTTGGGCTGCACTAGGAAGGTACCACCAACAGACTGAGTGAGGTGATCCTTCCTCTCTACTCAGCACTGGTGAGACACACCTGGAAAGCTGGGTCTAACTCTGGGGTCCCCAGTACAAGACAGACACAGTCATTTGGGACTAATGCAAGCAAACAGCTGTGAAGGAGACTGATAATCCATAATTAGAGGACTTAAGCATCACAGAAGGAAAGGCTGACAGAGCAGGGAGAAGAGAAGGGTTAGTGTGCATAATTACCTGGTGGGAAATTACAACGAAGACAGAGTCAAACTTCTCTCAATGCAGGACGAAAGGCAATGAGCACAAACTGAAATGCAAGAATTTACATTTAAATACGGGAAAAACTTCCCTACTTTAAGGATTATTGAGCACTAGAACATGCTGCCCATGTAGGCTGCAGAGCCTCCCTGTGGAGTCTCCACCCTTGGAGACATTCAACACCCAAGTGGAGACAGCACTAAGCACCCTGCCCTAGCTGGCTGTCTTTGAGCTGGGGTGTTGGACTAGCCAACACTTAGACATTCCTCACACTTCAGCCTTTCTGTGATCCTGTGAAACAAAGAAATCCAAAGCTATTTATAGGCTACGCCAATTATCAAATCACTTTCTATAAACCCTCTCCTCTCTTCATTTAAAGTCTAGTCTCAATGAATATAGTTCAAGTCTTTTACAAACCCACCTGTTTAGTGGAAGTCTTGCTAAGGCAGGATTGAAGATCAGCTGCAGCAAAAGCAACCTGGTTTACCTTAAAGGTCCAAGTGTTTCCAGCAGGATGTTAATCCTTATGATAAATTTTCAGATATTGTCCCTTATGCAAAGTCCTTGTGAGCACATCTACAGCAGGGAATGCAATGCCATGTTAAGGAAAGAGCTGATCTAGTAACTGATGAACTGGAACACCACATTGCCATGCAACAACATTCGCTTATGTATCAAAAAGCTGCATAATTGCATCAGCACAATGCTACATCCAGGTTAATTAGCTCTGCCAATCAAACTAATTAGCACAGGGCAGAGCCATGCTGAAGTGGCTATACCAATTCTAGCTTCTGAACTACTAATCGAAGCTCTACTAGACAGTGAACACCAAAGAAAAGGTATCATTTGAGTATATTCAGGAGTAAACAATTCTGTAATTCTGTCCATTCTGTAAGTATGTGTAAAACTTTCTTGCTTTTCAAAACAGATGTTTTTAGCCCATTTGAAGTTATTGAGAAAAATAATTCAAGTATTTAAGAAATATCCTTTGCTGTACACTGGTTACTCTATAAGACTATTAGGTGCTATAGCAGATTCATGGAAGTTTATTTCTCTTAGGAGGTGAATCTGTAGAAAAACACAGATTACATAGATGAAATTTTGTTTCTTCACACAGTGTGTTCACAAAGCTCTGTTTCCTTTAACACAAGTGGCATAAAAGCACCAGTCACCTTTCTGGTTTTATACTATCAGTTTCTTTGAAGTGTTACCCCTAACTTTTATCTGCATTGAAAAAAAAAAAATATCTAGTGTTTGGTACAGTTCTGTATTTGTTTCAAATTCTTCTGATAAAATTTGGGCTACCTTGTGCTTGCTCAAAATTGAAGGTGCATTAGCAATTTCCTGTAGGATGTGAGCCTTACATAAAGAGCAGCTCAGCCTTGGTCATGCCCTGTGTATTTCACAGAAAATGGTCATGTTGCTCAGGTGGATCATGTTTACTTCATCCACTTCCAAATAAGTAATGTCTTTGATGTCAGCTAATTAGTTCTATGCTGTTTGAGCCTATTTAACAATATTTGCTTATCTGGGCTAACATAGGAAGCATAATAAAACCTTTCAAGAAAACTCATCTAAATTATGCTTCTCAGGTCATAGTTGAGAGTGGATTTCACATTCCAGATTCGTATTTTGAATTATCTCCTCAACATGGTCTTGATGGTTTCCATGGTTTCCAGCTAGGCAGAGCCCTTCTCGACTTGCTAAAACTTTTCTTAAACTTGGTCTTGAAAGGATCTTAATACCCAAGATTTTACTGTGTTTCTTTTCCAGCTGTGACTCTTTGAGCTGCTCTTTTGTGAAAGTGCTGTAGCCCTGACTCCAGCTAGGAGTCAAAAAACCCAAGGCAAAATCTGAGCAGACGCTGGAGTTACTGCTGGCACGTATCTAAATAAAGTAACCAAACGACTTATGCTCAAATGCCAATGATTTGTTACTGCAAATGTTAGTTTGATTGTTACTGCTGAAAGAAATCACCTTAAAGGTTCAACGTCTTCCAGGTAACTGGAACATACTTTACAGGAGGCCCCCGGCCAGCTCAGTTCTCGTCTGTTTGCAGTACATTGTATACTACTGCCCATAGCAACCCACAAGGAACCTCTGCTCCAGGGCAAGCTTCCTGCTCTCAGGAGTGGGCGAGGCAAGGCACTAAGACATGCCACCTCAGTTACCTCTCTTTCTCTGTTTTAAGTATTGTTACTTGGCTGATGATCCCACTTCAGGAAGTACTCTATATAAATACCTGATATACACTTTGCATTAGCTGCTTTTTATCAGGAGCAGCAAGAAAAAAAGGAAAGCAAATCTCCTAGACCAATAGAGGATTAAATGATTGCACTTTACTAAGCTCAGTGCACAAGAAGAAGAAGAACCCAAATCTAGGGTACAAAAAATATGTCATATTTTAATTGTGAAAGGGAAATTCTAACTGAGACTGCTCAGCAACAGTAATTTGTGACAGTGTGGTTGGCCATGGAGGGCAAGGAGTCTTTGCTGCAAAAAGGGGTTAAAGTGGCTGGGAGCAGGAATGCCAAGGGCAGAAGGACTCCTCACCAGGGATTAGTTTCCCTTGGTGATGGGATAAGAAACAAGCCTCAGCATTGTCTTGTGGACTTTCCTGGAATTGGAGAAAGCAGGGTGAACCTTGGGGCAACAGAGCCAGGCTGGGGAATGAACCCATGGCCAGGCTCAGGTGCCTCATGCACCAATGCTCAAGGGGTTGGTGCTGGTGATGGTGCAAGTACCTGTGAGGGATCTTCTTGTGAAGCCTCTTTGCAGACTCCATGTAGAACCATGTATTGCAGTGAAACTTTGCCCAGTGCATTGGTCATTGAATTTTTCTCTTTTCAGTACAAATATGTGTTTAGTTCTCCTTGAAGGAGAATTACCATTGAAATTGCCTAAAAGTTGTCAAAACTATCTTAAAGAGCATGCAATGGATTCAGGTGGCAGGACTGCTCTGCTAATATACACCAATCTATATGCTGCACCCCAACTAAAGCAATACAGGATAATACCTGTTACATTATTTCATATGGCTTTTCACATGCTCACAACGGCATAGATATTCCATGTGGAGCAGCCTGAGTTTACACCTTCATTTGAAAGCACTCCAGGGTCTGTTCTACTAATGGGAAGTATTTGATGTCTCTGTTTAAACAACTGGTTGCAGCCATTTATGAGTTGTTCATTTTGCCTCTTTTAAGCACCAACAGCTCAGGGTATCATACTGTCACAAAACTATATTAAGATCCTATTATCATTTATTCCCATTTATTCTCTGTTCTTTGCTTCAAGTATCATTAAATTAATCTAGAACAAAGCTAAAATACTTTGCTTACTTGCTGAAAGCATACCTCATGCATGTGAGGTGGTATAGCACAAAAACAGTTACACACTTAATTCACAGAATGTGAATCTGCTGCTTCTCACTATGCATACTATCTTACTTTAAGTGAATCACCTTAGTGTCTTTGTGCCAAAATTCACCCTGGGATTTGACGACAAAACTTAAAGCAATTAAAGGTAGCTACCTCCATTAACTTAAATTGCAGTTCCAAAAAGGAAATACAAACCAGATTCTATGTTAAATTACTTGACAAACCTTAGCCATTTCAATTCACTGATTTAATCTCATTCTTCTTATTCTGTGATGTACATCAGTTCAAACTGTGTGTGGTATATTGATAAGATAGGTGTTTGTTGGGAGATTATGATAAAATTTCCCAGGCTTTATTAATCTGCAGAAACTGCTGGTACTCCAAGACTGAGCCCAGAACACCTCTTTGCTTTCTAGAGCTTGTAACTCAAAGATTTATTTTATTTCTTTTATAATCATTGCTTCTTAGGCAGTTACAAATATGTATCCATCCATGCTTTTTATTCATGTAAAACTTAAAAAAAATCTATAACTTTTGTTAGGACCCATTTTCATCTGTTTCCTTAACAAGAGACAGGATACAATATAGCTGACCTAAAGCCAGCTATTTTAAACAGTCAAATACAGCTTACTCACTCACGTAATACCATTTCCTAAAGAGAACTGCCTGGTTATGTGAGATTGACCTAAGCTCAGTCCCCAAATCCTTACTCACGCTAGAAAATTACATTTGTCATTACCACAGACTAGTAATAATTATATACAAACTGGTTGGGAACAGAAATTAAGAGTGTGACGAGTAGAAGTACAAGCATTACAAGTAGCAAGAGACTAGATTTTCAGCAACATAAACTCTAAACATTGAAGAGCAGGAGCTATGGAGAGAGATGCCTCCCACTTCACTGCTGTTGCATGATGGAGTATTTCAGAACCAGCTGTGAGACTGCCAATGAACTCAAAGCGGCTGTCTGCACTTATGATTACAGTGGAGCTAAATGATTGAATTATTTCTAGTTCAGCCTGATGAGATAGTGTATCTGTCTGCTTATCAAATACCCATGAAAGCTAATATAGTCTTTCCTAAAAAAGCTACTCTTAAGTATAAAATATACACTAATAACATTAGTGGCTGGAGTAACCCACTGCAGCTGATTACAAGAGAAGCCAAGGATCTTCACACCTTAGTGTACTCAGAACAGTAGCACTGTCATCCTGCCATATTTTCAGTTCCAGTGACTGGAGGGGATTTTCTTTTTTTTTTTCAGATACTCTTTATACTACTATGAATCTTTCTCTCAATACCACCTTGGTGCTAGCATGCAGATGTTACATAGCTGTCTTTGTACAGGCTCCACCTTTGTATTTCCCTACTCTTAATTAAGCAAGTTGAGATACTGGTATGAATGAAGTGGAAATTAGCTACAGTAATTGAACATATGAATACAGGAATTTATGAAAAAGTTTAAAATACACATTTAAAGTACATGATTGTGTTGACAAAGTGGGCTGAACATGCTTTCATATAAGTATGAAACATTAGGGCAAAATAAAGGCAGGCTATCCCTTGGAATTCCTTCAGCTCAGGAAAGAAAATAGTTTCATTAATTAGAGGCTTCCTATCTGGCTAAGGAAGGTCAGCATTGCCTTCATATTTGCAAACTTTATGCATTTTAAGTAGCAGAGTACCAACAGCATGGAAATGTGCACACAGAAGTATCCGCTGTCAATCACAATAGCATGCCTTAATCAACCTTCAAAATTGAGTACATATCCTGTCTTTGGAAGTACTGCATAATTATCCTCTCCATGCAAAAGCTGACAGCCTTTCTTATGCAACTGAACATGTAAGCTGAAACAACCATGCTGAGCTTTGAAGTTTTGGTTCATGACATGTACAAGAACCAAAGCAGACTAAAGTACAGGAGCCAAATGAAAAATCCCTCTGACTGGGGTTTTTCATGCCTGCCTGATGAGTTTCATTTACCCATATGTATGTTTGCCTATAGGTGACAATCTGTGACAGCGGACAAAATCCTGCACAGAGGTCTCCTGCCTTGCTCTGTCACAAGCTGCTCGTGTGACACACCCGGGGTGGGCCAGGCGCTGCCCCGCCCGCAGGGACTCTGTACCCGGCTGCCGCTGCTGCCATCGCCTCTCCGAAGGAACAGCACGCTTGATTGCTGGAACATTTGTTCAGCACTACTGAAATGCAGCCCCTGACGTTTTTGTTTGTGCAAGGTGTATTTGCTCAGGAATTCACTGTGAGAATGTGACATAAGCCATGACAGAGCTACCCTTCAAGCGGGTGACCTACAGTTTTGTTTGCTTCTTTAGTCACAGCCTTGAGTTTCTTCTTTTTTTAGAAACCACCTTCCCTATTAACTATTCAGGTCTTTCAGTGCACGCAGGTTTCTTTTGTTTTATTTCTGTTACCCTTTGGCCTTTGGAAAAAGTTTGCTGAGGTTTTTACTTTATTATACTTTAACTTAAATTCTTGAGAACAACGAAATAAATGTTCTTTGGTAATGAAAAACCTTTGATTCTTTTTTTTTCTTCAATAATTTATCTGAGCTGAAGCAACTTGTGTTCACTGAGCAGTCCTAGTCATAACAAAAATTTGTGGCAAATGCAGATGTCCCTGATCACAGTCCTACAATTCCCCTATGTACACATGCAAGCCCAGGTGATCAGTACCTCTGCTGAAGGGGGAGAGCAGAGAGCCTTTTTCATCACAGAAAACTTTTCCAAGTAACATCTGTCATAAGTAGTATACAGATTAGATCTAACAGGATGTCACATATTTACATGTTCTTCCGTAACAATAAAAGCTTTTCTTTCTCTCTTGGTATATGCTTATGTATTCATCCAGCTGAGTAATAGCTGCTTGGTTAGGGAAAAACATTTAGCATAGACTCAGTAAAAAGCAGTTATCCTATGGGAAATATCAACAAACTTTTGCAGGGACAGTATTACCTTACGTTTTACATAGCACACATAATTAACATATGTATCTCAATGCTACACAATCCCAATCTATCTGGTTGGTATTCTAGTTGGTTGTGTGTTGTCAGATGGCTGGGAAAATGGGCAAATAGGAATCTCATTGAGTTCAGCAAAGGGGAAGGAAAAGTCCTTTTTCTGGGGAGAAATAACTGCACGTACCAGAACAAGCTGGGAGACAACAGCTGAGGAGAAACTTGTCAGAAAAAGACTTAGGGACTCTGTGGGCAATTGAATATGAGCCTTCACCATGCCCTTGCTGCAGAGAAGGCCAACAACCACCTGGGCTGCATGAGGAGAAGCATTACCAGCAAATTGAGTGAGGTGGTCATTTCTCTCTACTCAGACCTGGTGAGACACCCCCGGAGACCTGGGTCTGGCTCTGGGCTTCCCAGTATAAGAGACACATGGTCATACTGGACTGACTCCAGCAAATGGCCACAAAGGACACTGATGTAGAGTGTCTGTCCTTGGAGATGTTCAGTACCCAGCTGGGACAGGTCTTGAGAAATCTACTGTAGTTGGCCTTTCTTTGAGTGGGGCCAGTGCCTGAGGCAGTGTCTGGATGCTTCCTCTACCTCAGTGACTCTGTGATCCTACGTTCAGCCAGCGTATTTACTCTCCCAGTTTTTCAGAAAGCGCTCTGATTTTTACTCTTTATTAAAACTTGTCTCAGCAATGTGAAAAATAAAATGCTTAGTTGAAATAATCTCATGATAAATGGGACGACTTTACTTTGTATATTTAAACCTACAAGAAAAGCCCAAAGCATAATACTTTGTGAATGCTCTTCAGCAGGAGTATGTAGCCAGTAGAACAACATCTCACCACAAGCATGGAGAATAAAAAAAGTACTAATGTGCAAAAGCATGAAGAAAACAAGCTCATACATGACATGTAGAAATAATATTTTTTTGAATTTTAAAGGTGAGTATTGTGCATTTGGTTTTTCAGAGTCAAGCTTTTAGTAGCTTTGTGTACCAGACTGCAGAGTTAATTGGAACTAAGGGAAGGTTAATAATCAACATAGACCACAGGATCCAAATTCTTTTTTGCAGGAAAGAAACACAATGTGATTACCACCCAACTGTGGGATGCTACACTGGTGTATTTTTGTACTAGCTGTGTGTTCCTAAGCATATGTGAAATCCAGTCCCACTTTCTATGCTCATAAGAAGACAATTCTGTGCTTCCTTTTCCTTAGTTCATCTTTGTCTATTTAGAAGCAGGATGGAAGACACAAGAACATCACATTTAATGAAACTGATTCAGAGAAGTGAAACATGAAGAAATAAAGGGAAGAATATTGAGCAAGTCCAATACATCGCTTCCCCTTTCATTGAAAAGCCATGATTTAATTCTGTTGTTAATTATTATATTAAAAAAAAAAAATCTATTTTCATCCCAGAATGACATTCAATAATGAGAAGTGCAGTTGGGTCAAAGCCTGATGCAGCACTACAGCCTGGAGGAGGAGTGGGTAAGGAGCTGTTTGGCAGGGTTGAAGGCAGCTCAGTACGAGCCAACAGTGTGCCCAGGTGACCAAGAAGCCCTCTGGCATCCTGGCCAGCATGACAAAGGACTTGATTATCTTGGCACTGGTGAGTGTCACTTGGCACTGGTGAGGCCAGACCTCAAAGCCTGTGTTCAGTTCTGGGCCCCTTACTTCTAAAAGTACTTTGGGGTGCTGGAGAGTGTCCAGAGAAGGGCAGAAAGGCTCAGGGAAGGACTGACTAGAAAACATGTCTTACGAGGAATGGCTGAGGGATCTGGGGTTGTTTAGTCTGGAGGAGGCTCAGGGGGCACCTCATCGCTCTCTACAGCTCCCTAAAAGGAGGGTGTAGTGAGGTGGGGGTCAGCTTCCTCTGCTGTGCCTGCAGTGAGAGGACCAGAGGAAATGGCCTAAAGATGAGACAGGGGACATTCAGATTAGATATTAGAAAAACACTGTTCATCGATAGGGTGGTCAGGCACTGGAATAGGTTTCCCAGGGAGGTGGTGGAGTCACCACCCCTGGAGGTGTTCAAGAGGAGTTTGGATCTGTTGCTGGGTGGTAAATTGCTTGGTGGTAAATTGGTGGTAAAATGGCTTAGTGGTAAATTACCATTCAGGCTGAAGGGCTCATTTGAAAGTCGACACTTTCAAGTAGATACTATTTTAAAGTATTTTCCCTGAGTATTTGAATCCTTGGAGTCATATTGCTACTTTTTATTTTAGGAAACAAAGCAATAAATATGTTACAATTTAATCAGTCTCAATTTTAATAATTAACAAAAAGGGAAGAGTGAAAGAGAGAAGTTGAACTGACAGCACATCCAAGACTGATTTTGTGTTTTCATAGATGAATTCTGAAAGTTAAAATAATCATTAAAATAAATTCATTCGGAAGCTGCTCTTGGGACAGTTTCTCCCAATGCAAAACTGACAGGAGATTGTTTCAATGCAAGACAGATTCCTTAATATCTGCAGCTTCCACAGGGTTTAAAGCCACTAAGGTGAATTGATAGAGATTATCAAGAATTGTTGGTGAGAACTGCATATTCTTGGACTTCTGTTCCCAGCTTCATGGTACTCCTTTGCCCAAGTAACTTACCTAAGCAGGCTGATTCATATAAAGCAAATAAAAAGTCAGAATTCACATGTCATATGATATAGTTTTTCAGGTTTAAGATATGTTAGACACATGTTACTACAGACAGAAGTCTTCCGCCTTCTCTCTCTTTGGCATTCTGCTCATGGACCAGAACTCAACACAGGGGTTCAGATATCAAAGGAATCAAGAAAAAATTACTATTCCATTAATTCACTGTTCTAATGAAGGGTTTTTGCATGCCTGCTGGCCTTAGGAACAGCACCCACATCAGCAAAGCCACTGCTTTGCAGTCTGCACAGCCCACCTGGTTCCAGCAGAGCAGGCAGCATGATCACCACAATACTGTCAGAAGGACAGTCAAATACAAATGACACCCAACAGTTAAACATGGGAGAGTTCCTCTATATTTATAGGAAATTAATAACATCCACAACAAAGCAGGCCCCAAATGAAATTGTCATGGGTTAACCCCGACATGACAGACAGTTGTCTGGTCGAATCGCGTTTCTCTCAATGTTACCAATAAAAATCCCGCGGAAGGCGGGAGTGGGGAATCTTCTTCCGGCCCAGGGGTGGCGGCCGGAGCCACGGCCCCACCAGGGCCCCGCCGGGCCGGGCC
>VXAC01001109.1:0-24985 GCA_013399225.1 Rhipidura dahli | reverse complement strand
ATCCGACAGAATAATACCCCCATGGGCTGGCCCATGTTCTAGAGTTGAAGGAACCGCGAGAGGGTTTTATGGAAAAAAAGAGACTTTACATCACTGCAGATTGTTTTTGCTGCAGGAGGTGGCAGTTTGGAGAACCACGTAAAGCAGGAAGAAACCCTTTTCTTTTCCTTTCTGGAGAACTGCACATGGATTGAGGGAGAGGAGAAGGAGGGGGAGGGAGAAGAGGAGAAGTTCTGGCTGTGGGTTCTGATTGTTTTTTTTTCCTTTCCTTTTGTCTTAGGTCTATTAATAAACTTTATCATACTATATAAGTTATGTGCCTGCTTTGCTGTCTCCTAATGGTTTATCTCACAGAAAAGAAATCAGGGAACAGTGCGTAAATTGACCATAAAACCACTACACTAAAATTTGGTGTTTCTGCCTGGTTATGCAAACTAAACCCGCTACAGAAATCTATGATAAATGAAATGTTAATAATATGGATTTTGCAGATCTGAGGATTGATACCTACAACTATAAGTAAGTTTTGTAAGATAGAGCGGGAAATAAAAAAAGGATTACAGAGGGAATAGTGAGGAAAAACAGGTCTTCTTGTTAAAAAACTTACTTGGAGGTCCTTTAAAAAAATTACTTACTCATTATTTCACAAACTAAGTTTTCTTTCTACACTTTCATTTGAAGAACCAAAGACTTGACATTCCCTATACATAATAAGGGTTTTTTCCTAACTATTTCTAAGTTCCTCAACTGATCTCTATTCCCCAATTCCAATTTAGATAACAGACGTAATAATACCTTTGTGCATTTTTACCTTTTAAACATCGCATTTGGGGCTGATAAGCATTTTCTCAGTTGCTAGAGGTAAGAAAAATAGCAAATAAGCAGTTGACTCCAAATCTTAACCAGCACAGCAAGAAATGCAACCCAGACTCACATGGGTTTGATGAAAAGCAAGATAAAACAAATAACTTACAAAATAATATGGGCACAGAAACAACACCCAAGAACACAGAAACTAACTTCATTTTGCAAACATCGTCTGACCAGTCAAGAAAATGGTACTAATCATCTTTGTAATAACTCTTCTTAGAAACCTGGTTTTCAGGTTATCAGCCCATAATAGATTTCAAATAAGCCTCTCCCACAGGCTTGCTTGCCTTCTCCAAGGGTAACTGTCAAATATCGTTGATTTTCTTTTTCTTCCTAAGTGAAGTCTAAAACCAATACTCTGTCTCAGATCACTTATTTTTTGTAAGAACATCCTGTTCACTATGAACTGTATATTAGAAACTAAACTTCTTTTGTATCACCTCAAAGATTTTTCAGGGACTAACCAGACACCACAACAATTTTATCAATAGTAGTTCTTCCCATAAATTCAAGATAACATACTGAAAAAATGATGCAGGTAATGATATAATTTTTGACAATTTTGTGAAGTGCAGCAGATAACCTGGTGGTTTTCATGGGACCATGACCAGTACTGGCAGGAACTTTTCATACCAAACTAGTTAGTGAAAAACCCTGCTCCATGAAAGTATTGCAAGACCTTGTTCTTTCTTAAGTAATTGGTTGTTCAAGAAAAAAAACCACTCTCTTTTAAATTAAATGTTTCATCCTGGCATTTCATGCCTCATCGACTACACAACTGTATTGGCTTCATTTCAGTTCCCTTTTTTAAATATCTATTCTCCAGCACCATTTTAATCTACTTTCCAATGTGGCATCAAATTCTTGAGGTCTCCTTTCTGACTACACGTGGCTCAGGAGCAGCTGCCTACACAGAAAGGTAGCTACAGTTATTGTTAGAGCTATTGTTAGAGCTATATGTAACTCTGTTGCTAGAGTTACAGTTATTTTAGAGCTATCAGTGAGGTGAACGCACATCAGAGGCCATCAGCCCTGGATGGACATACTTCCCTTCTGGGATCCTGCCCAATATCTCCCTTAACTTCTGGGACACCTGAATTACAGCAGTCCTTCAGCAAATTAAAAATCACCTGTTACTCCTTTGGGTTTAGTGAAAAACATGAGTTCAAAAGCACAGGACAGGCAGTGGAGTAAGTGACTAAAGGTCTTCCATTTGACTAAACTGGAAACATCTAAGCTGTGGCTGGCCACATTCATGCATGGTATCATCAGCTAAACATGATGGTATAATAAACACTTTTCCAAGCATGGTAGAGGGGCATGGCCAAAGGCAGGCCTGACCTGCAGAGCCATGCACAGTGCCAGTGAGAGGGTCATTAGTGTAGGTGCTTTTTTTCGTGCCCCTTTCACCACACTGGACCTCTTATGAAAGAGATATGGGAGTATCGCAGTTATACACAATTTATTTTACTTAAAACAACAAACAAGGCATCAGTCTCAGGGGCCTGAGATTTTTAAGAACAGATCACTGTAACAAAAGATAGTCACGACCCTCAAGGTTACGTCAATTTATAACTTTCTAATCCAACAGGCAATTAATATGAAACTTTGTTTTGGCTTTATGACCTATCACCTGTAGTACTTTTCACTGCAATGCAGTTGCATTTTAACCAATAATTTGTCAGGTCCTGTACACACATATACTGCTATTATAACATCTAAATGCTTAACTTAAACTATAAAATCACATTACTATACTTAAAGCCCTCCACCATAACACCCAACACATATTCTTACTTATAACTAGAGAAACCTAGGTTTATAATTCTTCTGTTTAAAGTCTTGTATAACTTTGCCATCACATCAGCCCAAGCTTTTTCCAGCACTGCAAATAAAACCCACCATTGACTGCAGAAGTTTTTACTCCTCCCACAATTAGAACCACACAAACACAGCTCGGGTTGCTCTCACTATACCTTACAGACACAACTCTCTCCTGTATGTCTGTGTATACCATAGAGTGCAAATACAGGGAGGTACATGTGTTCAAGGGCCTGCAGGGGACCCAACAATGGCACAGCTCTGATCAGGATGGCTGTGCATTCACAGTTCCATCCAGCCCTCCACCCAGCAAGAAGGGATGCTGCTGGAGACCTTTGACATTTTGTCTTCCTGAACCCAGTGTAAAGGCTTGTTCCCAGATCAACCAACCTTGAAAAACTTATTCTAAAACTATAAATACCTATTCAAACATGTAGGCAAATATTTATTTATTATTATTTTAAAAAAAACAACTAACCAAATAAAACCCAAAGAATCCCAACTGACTAACCAAACAAAAAGATTTACCAGAACACCCCAACCAGCTCCAGAATCTAGTTATTAAAAAAAAATATTTCTACACAAGACAGGTTCATATGGATTATTCTGTAGTGCCACAAGAGGACACTCTTGAATAGCTTTTATTTAATGAGGCCACATGCTTTGCAAGTTATTTTGTATTCAGTGGTAAATGCAGATTTCTGATCTCTAGCAATCCAGAAGATAAGAACAATTCTTCATATTCACTCAATCTTACTTAAGCTCAGATTTCAGGCAGTAAATAATTACCAAATTTTGTTATTATAGCTGCTTTAGAAGTTTTATATCAACTAACAGCTGTAGCCCCTTATTTAAGTTGCATTAGCTTTGGTTCATAGAGCTTTTTCTTCTACTCTGCTCACAGCCTTTCTCTGAAATCATGTAATGTATTTTACCCTTTAGTTAAAACATTGTTGGAAATGTGTTGTTTCCATGTGTATATAAAACTCTGGTACCAATACCCATGTACCTTGTATTTAATTGCTGTAAGTAACTAGGCATGTGTACTTTTTTAAAAAAAAAATATTACGTAGGAAATATATGTTGAGAAATGTAAAACTATGTCCTTAAAATGAGTGTATGTATTAAAAGCATTGAAATAACTACAGTGATATTGCTTCATAATTATTTTAAAGACATTGGGCAAAAGTTTTTTAGATGGAACCAAGCAAGTGATCATAATATGTAAATTATACATTCAAACATCTGAGATTATGTAACCCAATAATCACTTTGGGACAAAATGGAAAGAAATAAGTAAAATATCTTGCTTATTTACAGTCAACTCAGTGGAACAAGTGTTTACAACAACGTACAGAATCTACCTCCATTTTGGTCTTTTTACTACCTGTAGTAAGTCCTGTGTCCTGAAAAAGAAAAAAAGATAAAATAGTTCAATGATAAGTTAGATTCTTCATACATACATCTTGACAATAAACTGATTAGAAACAATAGAATTTTAGACAGCTGGTGATGCTGGTTATATGTGGGTTAAATGTGTTTCATATTTAACTTCATTTTAGTCATAATAAAATTGAAAGGTCCTGTTATCCAAGCTGAGTATGACTTTAATGTCTTTATCAAATCAGTTGTTTTGGGAGGAGGAGAGGAACCTCAAGTTGTTATTCGGGGGCACAAAATTACGTGTTTAAGTTTGGCTTTCATCATGGCAGCAATTAAGCAGATGCAGGAGACCCCAATTACCTGAACCTTGACCAGTGGGTCTGGCTGTGGGATATTCTGCTGTCTTGCTTAGATCCTCCATATCTCTTCACTGGTTTTAGTTCAGACTGATATGGTACTTACTTTTAAAACAGCTTTTCCCACATTACCAGTTCCTATCTGATTCATTGCAGCATTTCTAAAAGGGTAAATCCACAACACATTCACCATAACCAGGAAGGACTTGGAAAAAGGAAACATGAAGAAACTCATAATAAAACAACCTCTGAAGAACAACCAGTTTATAGCTGGTAACACCACTGTTTTTTGCAATATCATCTTTTTCTTTTGTAATCCATGTGGGAGCCAAACTCTTGGATGAATGTAGATGCAAAGAGGATTATGCTCCTTCCTTTTTATATCTTTGGACAGAATATAAATACCATAATTATCAAGGCTTTCTAGTGTACATTCAGAATTATAAAATATTTTAGCTAGATGTGAGATCTACTTTATTAACGCTCAGTCATACATAATTTTAGGTTTGCTATATTCTTTTTTCTAGGTTGTTATTTTGTGATTAATTACTCCAGCTCATTGGGGGGAATCTCTTGTGATGTCAGAGTTTTGCTGATCAGATTTTGCTAAATGCTTTTCTTGCTGCCCTGCCAAGGGGCTACTGATAACACCAGAAGTCAATTCGCTAAGTACAACCACCAAGCCAGAGCTGTTACCCAGATGTAGCAGAGACACCTGCAAAGCTGAAATCTTTGAAACAGAGGTTTCATAAGGGTACTGATGTTTTATAAAGTTTTTAAGAGTGCTATTATAGTAAAAATTTCCTATAACTGTGGGGTTTTAACAAATACAGGAAAGTGAGTGCTGCAATGGATGTCATGAAAGTTTACATACATTAAGCACTGTTACACAATTTAAAAAATCGGTCACACTGTCCAGCACACAATATTCAGGAACGATTTGTACATGTTTTACAGCACAGGGGTTATGCTGAAGTTCAGTACAATTGTTTGTACCTCCGGGGTGTGTACTAAATTTGCACATGAGAAGTGAAAGAGGAAGAGAGGCTTTGGAAATTACTTTTTGACAGGTGGAGCTTGGTGCTTTGTGGAGGGTAATTGCCTAAATCAGTACAGCAAAGGAGACTTTGAAAAGAAGGACAATAAACACAAAGGAGGAAGTCATGAGTACCTGGCTGGCAGTAGAAGTTCTGTTTTCAGCTTCTGAGCTCCCTTCCCACACGAAACATGCCCACTGTACTATTGTAAGAGCACTTAAAATAGCACAGCTATGGGACACTATGACAAGGGCTGCTCACACATTAAAATATGAGTCCTTTCTCTGAGCACTCCTACCACTTCACCCCTTTAGAGACATGATGTTTTATCTTATTTCTGAGGTTCCAAAGTAACTTTTTGGGAAAAAGAATATATACAGGATAGGGCAGGGGAAACCAGTGATATCTCATCCATCTGAGATTGCAAAAGTTGTGGGGATATAATAATGAATCTCAAACACATAGTAAGTAACATTTTTGGTGATGGATCCAAAGAAAATACAAGTCAGCTATTCTGGCTTAACAGTAGGTTGAAGTTTCAAGAGCAAGTTAGACAGCTATGAAACAAAGTTGACTCAATCTATTTTTCACCACCAGTTGATGTTTATTTTGGTTTTATGCCCGTTAGCACAGCATAGATATTTCCTTACATTGCCTTTGTTATTACAATTCCCTGTGGTCATACCAGCATCTCAGACAGAAATAGCACATGCCATCAGCTAGGCAAAGCCAGTAAAGCAGTAATGCTGTGTCACTGTGCTACTGAGTTGGGTATATATCCAGTGGTTCTACACCTTCTGAGAGAGGATTGCAGCTGTTAACCTCACTGTCAAGAACAAGATTTAAGCAAACTTGATCTCAGAAGCCTTTATTTTGGCATTGGCTGTGCAGAAGTCCTTTTTTCCCATACCTAAAGTGTATTCATTATGTACATCCAGGCCTATCTCTGGGAAGAAGAACCTGAATATTCAATAATCTGAAGATTTGAGAAAAACACATTAGGTGACATTTAAGTTTCTATTGTGAGGTTCATTGCACTAGGAAGTTAATTCAAAATACCTGCAGCCCTCTCAAAACTTCTCTTTAGGGATTTATTCATGTGCATAATACTGAAACACAGGCAATATTTTTAAATGGATTTAAAATTAGGCTTTTCAGGAGACATTATATGCAATAGACCTTTTCATCACAGATTTGAAATAGGATATATATTATCACAAATGAGAGGCTTTCCACATTCTTCTGTCAAGAGCTTTGTCCAGAAATAATAGGCCCTATTCAGTCAACATATTTAACTATTCTTCAATCAAATAAATGCTTACTATATAATTATATAGTTATTTTATATTTAAATATACATTTAAATTTTTATATATAATTAAATAGATCCAAAGAGTATTCTTAATTGTTCTTCAATCAAAGAAATGTAACCTATTTCGCCTTGATTTTTAGACCATTTAAATAAATTACATTTCTTTATCTTTTGCAACTAGCAATTAGTAGGTAGTATTTGCTCATCCTGACACTGATGAACATCCTAGGGGACCACTTCACTTCCTCAAAGTATCTGCCATCTAGTGAGCTCAACAAACATTTCTTCAGTGAAATTTAAAGTGAACTAATATGGGAAAGGACAGAATGAAATAGATAGAACATGTAGTTTTTCAAGTACATGGTGAATTTTTATTTCATAACTGTTTGGCCCTCCATCACTACATGATGCTGAAGCAGAAATTGACACTTTATTGTTCTTCAATGTGCACAAGCACTGAGCTGTGGTTGGTTATAGCAGGAAAACCTCTGTGATAAGTTGTGCCACAGCTATAAATTCATACTACACCCTTAAGCATCACAGGGACAAATAGTGCCCATGTTTTCTAGGAATGAGCCACAAGACCTGTAGGCAAACTGCGAACTTTTGTAACAGTGCAAGATAGGATCACTGCAGGGAGTTCATCTGGCTGAGAGGAACATCAATAACCTGCTTTTAGGGAAAGAAACTCCAAGCAAGACAGCTTCTAAATGTCACAGCAGCTCCCTCAGATTTCTGAGGATAAAACTGATCAGGGAATCACCTTTGTAGAGGGGCAGAATGAAAGACATAAATCTATGAGATCAGTCTTGAAGCACAACATTTAACAGCTGTAACAGCTGAGATCTTCACAGGGTGTCTCAGACCTTTCTCAATGTAAAACAACAGCTTCAAGGAAATCTACAGCAAATCATTGCAAATAGAAGAAAGAATTACATCCTTTGGGGTTTAAACAGAAACAAAACTCAACAGAACCAAATAAAATATTAAGAAACAAACCTTGACTGCCAGATGAAGTTTCTTGCCTTCCAGTGCTTGTGATCTCCAGTTTGGCCAACACGTCTTTGTCAAGGACCTACAGCGACCATGAGCACCAATTAATGTAGCCTGATTTCTTCAAATGCAGTGCTAGCATGACATTTCAGTGAGTTGTAGTTTTACAGAAATATGTGTGAATATTCAGAAAGAATTTATGGCAAATGCTGAGTTTCTACCCAAAGCAGAAATACTTTTTTCACAAATGATAGTTTCATAAATTATGGTAGGGACTTCAGAACACAGTGTTGAGGAGGACATACTGTATTCTCACGTTAAAGTAGGATTCTTACATTAAAGCAGGAACACAACCTCTTTTAAAGGCTGTGTTGTAACCTACATCCTTTTAACTGAATAAATACGTCTACCTGTACTATACAGTCCTGTTCTTTTACATTTTGAATTGCTAGAGTTTATTTAGATTTTGGCACTTTCTATAGAGTACAGTAATATCTGCATCTAAATGTTTTATGTGCTCAGGAAGTAGCTTCTATTTCTCTTAGCTCCCCACAATTATATTCAATTACCGCACTGCAGACTGTACATTTCTTACCAAATATTTTTGCTCTGTCAGAGCTCCAAATCAACTCAATCTAAGAAAGCACAGCTTTTCCTACATAACAGTCTAGCCAGACCCGCCTCCAAAAGGTTGCAACTTTATTTCCACTGCCAGGGCCTGACTGTGAAATCAGCCTCTCAGTTTTTATTCTGTGTGTATCAATCGTATCTCAGGACTCTGAGTAGCTGTTATGTGGTAACCAGGAAAACCAATATTTTCTTGATAAATGAGCCTGAAGCCATGTTAACAACATCTTATTTTAAAGTACTTTTTAGTGTCTCTCCAGCTGACAAATAGAGAAAATTATATTTTTCAAACATTGTAAGAGTTGTAAGAAATCTGTAGTATTCCAAGTACTTCTTGACAAAACTATTATTTCTAGAAAATCTTTCCCCATAAGAACAATCGTAGCTGCAGAAAGCTTTTCTCCAGTGTAATTTTATTAGGGATTCCTGCCATCATATCAACATACAAAACAATCAGGATGTTGACATATAGAAATGTGAAATTCACTGTACAAAGATAAGGCTCAAGTTACAGGTATATTTTCCCCTTACACTCCATGAAATAAAACCATTTTTAATTCTTCCCAGAGTTGTGTTTATAAATGTTAGACAAACCACAAAATAGATTTCAAGTACATAACATTTTACAGTATAATCTAAGCCCAGACAGAAATACACAATACTGTACCTATAGACACTCCATAATCCAAGTCCATCAACTTTACTAGTCAAAAGCTGCTACTCTCTCTGAACGTGCCCAGCCATATCCTTCTGTGCATGACATGGTCATGGCCTTTAAGTTGTAAGACTGTCATTACTTTTAGTTAAATTACTTTGATAGACAGGAGAATATCAGGAAAGAAGGGGAGAATTTTAAAAGACCAAACCTGGATGTATGCATCTATATGTGCACACACACTTGCATTTAACCCTTCATAAAACCTCACTGCACTGCACAATTTTTGAGATTATGTTCTCATGCAACTGAGCTATTTCCTGATCAGAGTTAAATCAAGCATTACAATACTCCTACTTCCAGGGTGCTGTAATTCACAGGGACAAGACTATAGTATCTAACTTTTTCTTTTTTAAGCAATTATCAGATTTTATGGGAGGTTGTATGGAACCATGTCTTCACAGTCCAGCAGGATGTCCACTCTCACAGCCTTCACCACTGAAAACACCTTTCCTGACACCTTTGTTTAGCAACAATGCAAATGAATAATTTCCTTTTAATATCAAATGTCGACATTAGTTCACTCTCCATTTCTATTAGGCTGAATGATTATTACCTCATGGGAAAGGATCATTTAGCTGCAAGTAGCACAGGAAGAAATAGACATTAAATAACTAATCATTAATGATTTTTCTGGGAAAGAGATTAGCAAGGACAAAGACAATAAAAAAACACAGTTGTCTAATTTAGTCTTTGTGGGAGAGAAGATGAAGAGCAATCCAAAAGTTTTCAGCTGAGGAAAAGAACTCCTAAGCCCCATAACTGTTCTGTCTTTTAAAAACTGGAGAAGATTAGAAGGGAAGGAGAAATCCTCTATGAAAATTGCCATTTTAAAACTAGACACTTGCAAAGGCTTACATGAGAAAACCAAGCAAAAGAGATTCCCTGATATTGAAACTAAAAGGATTCATTTAGTAGGAATTAGACATGTGGTTACAATGTGTAAAATGCACATCTAATAAAATAGCTTCAAATGTGTCTCCAATTCATAGATGTCTAAGCAGGAGAAAGAGTCTGAAGCCAAAATTCAAGTTCCTTAATTTAAATATGAAACGAGGCTGCACTAAGATGGTGGGAGAGGTGGAATAAAAACTTTCTTGTCTTAAATACAACCTCTGTGGTATATTTGAGGGCCTTCAAATGTTCTCAGCATTGACAAGATTTTACGTAGGTATATTCTCTAAGCTATGTTGGAATACCTTTAAATATACAAATCCATGTTACACAAAACAGCATTAGTTCTTGTAATTGGGCTTGTGATAACAAGGAAAGAGGTTACATATGCTGCTACATGTGGAAGGAAGCATATTAGTATGCACAGAAAATATGTTGTCTTAGAGATTAGTCATAAAGGGCATCAAGCATGAAGATGCATCTCTTAAAGTGTTTAAGCCTTTAACAGTGAGCCAGTAGATTACTTTTATATCAACTGTACAGCCTAATACTTTGCTTTTAAAAAGAAAAATGAAAAATTTATTCCTTTTTCACCTCTTCCTCTTCTTTATGCTTTTTAAAAGTAGGTCACTCATCTACTGATTTTGTTTTGGGTACTTTTTTTCTTTTTTTTTTCTTTTTTTTCTTTTTTCTTTTTTTTTTCTTTTTATTTTCGCTACTTATTGTCTTCCATTATGTACAATAATCTACATTTAGACTAAAGACTTAATCTCTTTCTAAACATACTTGGACTATCTTGTAAAGACTTTCTACAGAACTGATAAAGTGGAAGACAACCTGACAGATAAGAAGAAGGATCATTTCAGTTCTGCTCATTTCCCCAAGCTTTAGAGCCGTGCCTTTCAGAAATTCTTTTGCGTACTTGCTGTCCTTTCACCTCCCCTAGGCAGCCCCTACTGAACTTGAGTGAACTTTCTGTGTGTTTCCCAAACACAATCCCTTTGTATAGAGCTATATAAAATTAATTCAATTCTCCAGCCAATAGCTTAAAAACAAATAATTGATAAAACACTAAAAACAGCCTACATGCCCCTCTGCATTATTCTTACCAATGTGTACATTTAAATAACATCGTAAGTTGTCTTTTACTAAAAATTTACCAAAATATTTTAAACACATAAAAATGTAAAAAACCAAACAAACAAAAAAAACAAACACAAACCAAAAACCCAGCATAAACATTGCTTGTATAGGCATTGGTTAGAATAGACTGTTGCACTAAGGAGTATATTCAAAAAGGTTTTCTTTCAATATCATCAGTTTTAGTGTCATGGATTGAAAGGTTAAGGACAATGAAACTTACTGTGACCCTGTTTTATATAATGCAATAAATGAACAGGAAGTCTGAAATGTAACTAAAATAAAGCTTATTTTTGGTTATTGAGAGGTGACTGTATACACCTGTAACTAAAATGTCAATTTTAGTATGTAAAGGGAACTTAAGAATCTGAAGAGTCTGTAATGAAATCTGTACATGAAGATGTGAAGGCCAACAGATGGGCCCAGGGACATTATGGAAAGCTGTCACTAACTGAAATTTTGAATATAGCCCTTAGTTGTATCATATTCATGTAGAGTTTAAAAGCTGCCCAGTATATCACGGATGAAGTTTATTTTGCAAGCCATCCACTGCCTAAGGGGGCAGTAATACTCAACGTGAAACTGCTGAAACTCCGGAGTTTGACGGATTTCATGAAGGAAAGAGATTTGAAGGTCCGACTCCAAGAGAACAAGGAAAAGGGGGAACACAAACAACAGCAGTCCAAGGCCTACAACAAAAAGTCTGGAGAAACTCTTCACAAAAGCATTCACCTCTATATTGCCCATTAGAAAGTCATAGCTCCACCTCAGGGCTCTTCGAGCTTCTTTCAGTTCTTCCTCCTCTGCAATTAAAAATGCACTTTCATCTGCTTCAAGTTCCTCAAATGAATCAGTATCATCTTTCTCATTCTCTGCTCTTGGACAGGTATCAAAAAGCATGTCAATCTCATCATCAACGGGTGTAGGCAGCAAGCTGGCACTTGGACTGTATACCAGCTCTGAGATGGTTAAGGGTTCCTCTTTCATCTTTTCTTCCTGTTCAATGGCAAGATCAACATCCTCCCCAGTATCCTTTACAGGAGAGCTTGAAGTCACAGGTACTGAAATCTCCTCTTCCTTTGGCAGCTGGATACCTGGAAATATGAGATGAAAACAATGATACTAGCCTGGTGGCAAAAGTCAGCCTTCCAATAGTATCTAACAGATGTCTGGAAAAAGGATTCTGCCATAATTTTTTATATTAAAACCCGACTTTACACAACTATCAAAAACTGGAAAAGTTTTTTGCAGAGGGCAAACAATGCTGATAAATGCTTTACAACGCTGCAGTACATCAGATCTCCTTAAGAGGGTCTGATGCAGCTACCAATGATAAGAGTCTAGTGCTAAGCAGAAAACAGAGCAGCTTATTTTCTACTGGCAATCTGACTTCTGGTATAAATTAATACCTACTACATGTGTGAATTGGTGGTCTTTGGTGTATAATAATAACAACAACAAAAACTACTCACCCTCATTTATTAGAGATGAATGTGTGGTAAGATAATAGCTAAGGTTGAGAATAGAGCATGACATTAAAAAGAGGCAGCAAATTATCATAATAAATTCATGTTAACAGTAAAAAGGGCAAAAGGAGAAGAAGGTTAACATATCATATGAGGATTAGATATTGTTGAAAGCATTCTAACAGCCTCACCTCTTAAAAAAGCTCCTTCTTACACCTCAATTTTTTTTCTGCTCACCTAGTTCTTCATCTCTTTTCTCTCTCCTCCGAATTTCTCTTTCCCCTTTGCAGAGGAGACTTTATGACACCACTCTCTGCTGAAGCTCTCTCCTCTCAAAAGTTACTCTCCTTTTTCCAGTCTAACATCAATAAGTCTGCAAAGAAGTCTGTCTGTTTACATCAATACATGTATTACATTGATCAATATTTCACATCAATACTTCAGTGACCGCTATTAGTTGTCAGTCGCAGGAGTGGAAGGGAGGACATTCGGGCACAGACCTCCATTACAAAGTGATGTTAAGACATTTCCTCATGAAAATTCCCCTGTTTGAGTATTCAAAACAGCCCAGACAGATCTCTTCCCCTGGAATTTATTATCTTTTCCTTGCTCTAAAGGCCTCACTGGCCATGCCTCCAGGTGAGATTTCACATTTTTGCCAAATGACCAAAAAGACCATTTCTGCTTCCTTTCACTTCATCACTGAGCAAGGCAGCTTGGGGTTTTTTGGGCATCTGATGTTTTTCCTTCCTGAGTAGGCTTGCCATATATTTTCATGAAGACAGCCCATTACCAAGGAAAGAGAGAGAGCGCAGGAGATTTCCTTTCAGCAGTAAATGTGCATAACTGATATAAAAACTCGTCCTCAATAATTATTAGTTTAATAATTTAATTAGTTTGAGTTTTGTGAGTTTAATTTGACTTCCTATCTAATAATTCCTTGCCTCAACTATTCTGTCCTCTCTTACCATAAATTTTCATCACATTTCAGCATGAAACATGTTTTGTTCTGGAAACTGATTGTCTACATCAGTCTATACATTATGATATATACTTGCCACAGTCATTGAGAGGAGGATATAAACTGACGGAAACTAGCACTGTATGAACACTAAGAAGTGAGAACAGCTGTGGGGATATTTCTCCTAAGCACGTTTCAACAGATGGTAATGCTGGATCATCAAACCATACTCAGTTACTTCCCATTATAAAGGAGACTACACCCAAAAGCCAAACTTTTTAACACTGGAGCCCAATATTAAGCATCTAAACATACCTTTATATACACAAGTACTACAATTTGATTTCAAAATGTGCTTTTCAATTATTCTTAAAATGGGAAAAAGTTAAGTTGAGCCACTTACTAAGACATTTCAATTTGGTTTAAAGCACCTAATTTTACTCTCCCAAATTTGAGAATTCTGGCCATAGGTCATTCTATACCAGCTTAGGTACAAGGTCAGTAATACATCATTATCATGTTTCTCATCATAGAGAGAACAGCTGCAGCTACCACAAAGAAAGGTCACCCAAATTCATGACTGTTGAGCCTCCTCTTCCTCCCAGAGTAAATTCCAGCATGCATAAAATACTCAGTGAGCATGAACAACAAATATCATATTAACTTTCATTAAAACTGAATTTTTCTCAAGTAACTGTCAAACGTCTGACTTTGAGATTAACCTGTTGATAGAAGGTAACAGAATAACACTTTCATGTCAGAGTTTTCTGAAGGGTTTGTATTAAAATTGCAGTGTGATGCAGCTCTGAAGCACATGTCTAATTTACATTCCACTGTTTAATTTCAACTGCTAAGAAGAATTTTCAACTCCTTTATTTGTTATTTAAACTTACAAAATCAAAGTAACTGCATTTTATATCAGTCAAATACTAGTGTAAATCAATGTTTGAAAATTTAGAATGGGCATTAAAGTCTGCTGCTACAAACTCATTTGGTATTTTAAAAAATTAAACATACAAAGTTCTTCTTTTTGCTCCTTCATATTCCCTGTAACACCACAACATTTCTTAAGTCAAGGACTGAAGAAAGAACAGGCTATTAACCATGGCCTCCATGAGTGATTCCAGCAAATTTCCAGTCACGTTGCAATATATAAATAAGTATGTCAGGCCATTCATATTTTGATGGTTTCAAAAGACATAACTGTAAAATCACTATGGCACATATCACTTACAAAACTTGTGCATGCCTAAAAATAGTACATTAAAGAACCAAAATTCAAAATCATTCCTCAGTACAATGAATATTTCAGTAACACAAATTTTAGACAGAAAAAATCTTTCAGATTTTTTACTTTTCAGTTAGCCCTCAAGAGAGCCAGTTATCTGAAGTAACAAAATCAAGTTAAAAGAAAAAAAAATCCTCAAAATGTTCCAAAGGAAAAAGACAATATAAAAGTTAAACCAAGTACAGCTCCTAATACTCTTTAATTGTTCTACAACTCTACTGCAAATCCTTTGCCCCTATTCATACATAAAAATTATTTTGCTGTTACATTTATAAAGCTATAATTTTGTATCATTTGTTGACAAGATTTTGAAAAGTCTGCTATTTCTTTAATAACTGTTAAAATTTATGTTGTGTTTAGATTTAAAGGACTTGAAGTTGAGAATTAAATTACATTTGAGAAGAATCTCTTCTTTCCATTCTTCACTTTATATTCTTAGCAGCAATTTCCATTCTACAAATCAGAAACTTCTGATACTGATTACTAGAATATCAGGTAAATTAACTCAAGTTTATTTCTTCTATTTCCACAGCAAAGGTTTGCTACACTTCTCTGGCAACTGAACAAATTTTTGAAAGCCAGAGTTCTTTTTATCCTAGCTGAAACTCAGTATTCCTCTTCCACCAAATACTGTGACAGCTCCAAACCAGGAACATGAACAACTGAATAAGACATGAGATTACTGCAGTCATCGGCTGTGAACATGAACATGCAAGAGGTCTAATAGAAAAGTTGTCAGCTGCTAGTATTTCTACAGGGGCCAAAACCAGCAGCTGAGGATTAACAAGATGAAGGGCAGCTCTAGCTCCACCATTCTTAAGAAACTGCAGTTGCTGGAAATACAGCACCCCAGAAAAATGTATTGTCTGCTTATTAAAAAATTCAGTTCACACACTGTCTGTTGGCTGGATATCCTGCACAAGTCTTTTCTTACTAGAAACACAAACACAGTTACACACCTCTAACAGCCTTTTATATTGGACAAAGGAACAAGTGTGAATAAATCCTCATTTTAAATAGAGAAATGGAAAATTAGATACAGTCCAGAGAGAACCATGCTAGGAACACTTCATACATGCATGTAAACAAAAAAGGCCAGGCAGGCTGCTATTAGGACAAATCCTTCCTGTCCTTTTTACTTCTTCCAGAAATATTGTCTGTCCTTTGCTTATTTTCCATGAGGACAAAATTAATTTGTACTATGAATAGAATGATCTTTCAGATGGAAGGAGAAGGTGAATTTCTCACATGAGCAAAGTGCCTTAATGTCACAAAGAAAATGTAGAAAAATGATCCAGACTCTAGAATTGCACTGAATTTAAATATTTCCCTACATGGGATCTATATCAAATAGAATTTGCGTCACAGCCAGACCTCCTGCCCTCAGAAACAGGTCACAGATTTGTACTGTACCTATATCCTGTGCCTATAAAAGACACCTGTTACAGCTTTGCAAGGAGAGTTAATCTATGACAGTTTAGAGTAAGTCCTTTTTAGGCAGTGACCTGACTTTCCTGCTGGCCATTATTGTTTGCTTTAGTCCAATGAGAGCTTCTAGAAGGGAGTAAAGCCCTGTCCCAGCTGCCAGTTCACATGAGTTGCATGTTTCGTGACATTTCAGCTCACCTCCTAGCTGTGTTGTGTGTCACAGTGTTCAGTGTCATGGCTACTACAGTCACTGGAGGCAAATACTCTGCTTTTCACATCCCACAGAGGTCACCCAAAGCACAGAGTACAGAAGCAGGGCAGAGCATGCTGCACAGCAGGTATTCTGGGATGCCTCCCTTTGGCCTGGAAGGAGTTCAAGCCAGAGTTGTTGATCCCCTTCCAGAAACAGGATTAAGCAGCAATAGGACTGAAGGAAGCATCAGGGAGAGAGAACTGTATCGTAGGAGCAGGAATGAGAAGACAGATGTAGATCTGTCAGCAGTTCACAGCAAGAAGGACCTGGTGGTGGGACTGCAGTAACCCTGTGTCCAGCACCACGCCGAGGACAGGGAGGCTGAAAAGAGCTGAGAACCGATGTGAAAGCTTAGCACCCAGGCAGAAGGACAAATGGGACATTTCAGCATTCCCGCTCAGCGTGGGTGACCCCTCCTGGCACAAGTCAGCGTTGTTCTGAAATGGTCGAAATGGGGTACTCCCGAGGAGTTATGTCCTATGTGGAGTTTTGCACAAGCTAACTCCAGTGTTTTGGTGCTAGTATACATACTTTATATGCTAATATACATATTTATTGCATGTGTACTTCAAAAGGAACAACATGCTATGAACAGTACTGCAAAATCAAGGTGTTTAAGAACCATTGTAATCCCAACATACAAATATCTTATGATTGGTGTCATTA
Organism: Rhipidura dahli; assembly: GCA_013399225.1. Taxonomy (NCBI): domain Eukaryota; kingdom Metazoa; phylum Chordata; class Aves; order Passeriformes; family Rhipiduridae; genus Rhipidura; species Rhipidura dahli. Next base: position 7,775 of record VXAC01001109.1, on the reverse strand, counting down.
TATTACACCAACAAGATGTCTTGCATCTATTTGGTGCCAGTATTTAACCCCTGAGATGTAAGAATACATATCAATAATAATGCTTTTCCAATTTTGCTACTATTTTTGAATTGAGAGGATTAGGTACTTTCTCTTAGATTCTACCGTTTTCCCTGAGTGGTGAATTCAAGAAGCAAAGGCAACCAGGAGCTGTTCCTGCTCACAGACAAACCACCGCAAGAAGTAGTTTCTCCTATATATACTGCACTTAATGCTTTCTTATTTTCAGATACAAAAAGAGTAACAATATTTTAGTCTTTGCCAGAACATTTTCAGTTAATTCTTTGATAAAAAATAATTTCTGAAATGAAGATACAATACAAAAGTTTTATATAGGTTAGTAAAAACTGAAATCACTCAACCTATAGATGCCAAAGTATCAAAAGCAAACAGTGTCACAGAAAGTATAGAAAAAGGAATTTCAAAATGGCTTATGACATAAACGAAACGGACATATCTATTGACAGAGGGGCCAATGGATCTTTGGCAAAGGGATTTCTTTAAAAAACCACCACTTTGCTGTCCAGAGCAATACTGAATGCTTTTTGTTCCTTGGGTTGCACTCCTCCTGTGTGTAGTGAAAAAGAGAGCCCTGCTGCCCAAGCTGCACCTTCCTCCACCAGCCTTAGTACTATTATTCAGTATATGAAATTATTCAGTATCTAGAAAAATAAAACAAAGAAATTTACAATCTTGAAAACATAAAGAATTAAAAAGCTGAGCTGTCTCAATTCCTGTACCAAGCTCACATTCAAAATCTACTACCTTCTAGTTTAACAACTATTTAGTTTTGCCATAAATCACTACATTTTCAAAGTATTCCCCTCCACCTCAGTCCCCAAATGATACAAGGCAAAATTTCAGTCCCTCATTTGTTACCAATTAACAAATAAATCCAAAATTTTCTGTTAGATAAGACAAGAAATTTAAGTTTTGTCTCATTCATTCTCCATTTGAGACTTTGTTCCTGTCAGTAACTCATTCTCATTCTCTGCTGTACATGTCATTTACAGTACTGTTCCTTTACAAGAGACAACTATTAACATAAACCAGGGGAAGAGGGTTTAAAAAAGGGTTTGAGTAAAATAAATGTAAATTTACCAGCCCTTCTGGCTGTGATCTTGGAGCCATGCCGCAGTAAACGAATGCACACTTCTTTGTTGCAGTGGTTAACCATCCGCAAATGAATGCTTCTCTTGGTTTGAATTTTTACAAGACATTTCACCATTTTGACTGTTAATTCCTCTTCTCAAAGTCTTGTAAAGGCTCTATCCATACCAGCTTTGACCTTTTATTAACTTGCCACTGAGTTTTAAGAGACTAACACGAGTCGCTCTCAATGAATCAAATGACAAGCTTCTAACCCGGCCAACAAAAATATCCCAGTAGGGAACAGAACCAGAGGTTATTTTTAAACATTTCCAAATGCCTCATAATGTACAATACAAACTTTCACAGTATCCATCTCAGTTAGCAGTTGCTAGTATAACAGCTGAACCACACACACAGGCATAAAAATATCTAAGGCACCAAAACATATTGAAGTTAAAAAAGATGCCAGCATTCATAGTCCCTTTTTCACAGAAAGAATGACAGTCCCATTATTTTTCTAAAAATCTCTAATATTGCCAGTAATATCAGTTCCCCATCACTGCCTGGGAATTATTTGTGAAACATGTAGATACAACGGAAAAATCCCATGTTGTACTTACAAACCTTAGTCACAAAGCAAACCAGTGAGATGAAAACACATTCATTCCTAGCCTAGAATTAAAACTGACCTGCCCAAGTAAAATCAATAAGAGAAAATGTCTAAGACTGGGAAAAAATTCTCTCTTTACATATGTCCTCCAGTTCCCACTTGTGGACAATTATTGGACAGATTCTCATCCACCAAAAAGAAGTGTTGTTTCAGAAGGCTAGGCCCTTCCCTGTTCCTGTCCAGCAGAGATATGCAGGTGCCCAAAAAATCATGATGCACCTATGCTGGCTTGCTCCAGCTGGGAGCTGGAAGGCAACCACACACGTAATATTACACTATCCTAGTGGGTAAGAATCTCTTTCCATGTACACCAGAGCCACAGAGAAGAGATAAACTGGAAGGAGTGTACTGGTGGGGATGTAGTGTCTCAGTTCCCAGAATATTCATCTATAATGTTTATAACATGTTGTGCTGCGTCTTCATTATCTGACATCCTTGTTCCCTTTGTACAAAAAAAACCAGTGATGTGCATTCAAATATGTGGGAAACACAGGGGTGGGGGAAGCAGTCCTGCAAATGTATATTTTACTCCCAGCTATTTCTCCCATAAAAGATATCTGCTTCAACGGAGCTTCTAGAAAACATCTTTATGGTGTCTCTTTTCCCCACACAGTCTGTATAGTGCATATATCCAGTAGAAGTCCTGTTCGCTCCTTCCTCTAGCAAAGATTTCTCTCTTCCTTTTGTTCTCTGCAAGCACTTTCTTGTGGGTGTGAAGAAAGATCAAGTACCCCTTTGCTACCTATCTCCATTTTGTCACCCCGTCAGAAGTAAGACTGTGTCTTCTTTTCTCATTTTTATTCTCATTACTGTTGTAGCAAACCAAAACAGTTGCTAATGTTGTAGCAACCCTCAGCAGAGGGTTGACTCTTCATTGTGTACATGGCTACAAAAACAGGACAGCATGAATTCTTACAAAAATCTGAACACCAAGGTGTTCAACACATAAAGGAAAGCCTATGCAAGGACACAGGTGTCACTCAGACCAGGTTGTGAAAGATTTCCAACATTTGAAACATTTCCAAATATCTCATAACATGCGTTATAAACTTCCACAGCATCCACCTCATCTAGCAGTTGCTAGCATAACAGCTGAACCACACAGAAGCATAAAAATATCCAGGGCATCAAATCTTAGTGCAAGGGGAAAAAAGGCCAGTGTGTTCCTGCATACTGATGTTGAGAAATAAAATCTATCATTTATGTTTCATGTGACCATGCTTATGCAAAAGATAAATGACCTTGTTAATTTCAAATTGCACCCCATAGTTTTATCTACACATAACTAAGGAAGAAATGTTAAAATGTTACAACTGAGTCAGAAACTCAAAACCTACAAAAGTTCCTCATGACGCTCCTCTACAACCAAAGCTTACACAGATGAGAACTCTTGACAGAGACAGACAATTAGACTGATGGCAGCAGGTGTGTGCTCATTCCCATAAATAGAATCATTAAGGTTGGAAAGATCATCAAGTCTAACAGTTAACCCAGCCCTGCTGTGTTCACCACTAAACCATGTCCCCAGGTGTTACACCCACATGCCTTTTGAAAGCTTCCAAGAATGTTGATTAAACCACATCCAGTGGTTTGTTCCAATGCCTGACCATCCTTTTGGCAAAGAAATTTTTCTTATATCCAAACTAAACCTTCCCAGGTACAATGTGACGCCACTTCCTCTTGCCTGTTATTTATTCCCTGGGAGAGAAGGCCAATCTCCACCTGGCTGCACAATCCTTTCAGGCACTTGTAGAAAAGTGATAAGGTCACCCCAAGCCCCTTCAAGACTAACAGCCCCAGATCCCTCAACTGCTCCTCACAGGAATTGTGCTCCAGACCCTTAACTGGTACAGGTGCTCTTCTCTGGACACTCACCTGCGCCTCAATGTCTTTCTTGAAGTGAGGGGTGCAGAACTGAACACAGGATTCAAAGTGCAGCCTCACCAGTGCCAAGTAAAGCTCAATTCTTGCTTGATGTGTAGTTGAACACATTATGTTTCTTGTAGTGCTGCTATACAGATTCTGCAACTGCCTTCTTTTACCATCTGATTTTGGTGAGACAGATTACTGCCTGTCCTGATCACTTGGCAGCTATTTTGCAGGTGGTAGTCCATTGTGTCTGGATTTTCTATCACTAGGTGCTATCACATCTTCACTTATTTGAGTAGACCATTTTTTTTAGAAAAAAAGGTAAAACCATATCTTATCCAGTCAGAGGATATTAATGTGGTTTTGACAAAGGGATGAAAATTTCTTTTAGGTCACTTGACATTTCTGTACTCAGATTTCATGCATTAATTATTTGTCTGATTATGTTGACTTTTGCCTTTGGAACAACAAAAGTGAAAGAATGCTTCACTGGGCTGAGCTATATACAGAGATAGATCAGGCTGTTTGAAGTCTGTAGCACACTAGTAGCAGTTTCCCAAAGCACTTGTGTCAGTCTCGGGGCTGGATGTCTCCCCTCTCCCCACCTTCTGCTTGTTCCCTTACCCCAATGACAGGACCTTGGCTGACTCTCTTGATTAGCCACTCAAAGGTTCAGTCAGGCAGTAATAGGATGCAGTTAAGAAGTTCTGTTTGGTTTTAGTTTGGTTTTTTTTTTCGTTTGGTTCACTGTTTGGTTTGGTTTTTGTTGTCGTTGTTTTGAATTTCCTTTCTTTTTTTTTTTAACTCCTTCTCCCAGTTCACACTGGTGTTGATTAGTGCTGGTGTAATGGAGAAGGTGGGAATCCACAGTAGTGGATGTTGGGAAGAGAGCCAGCATCACTTTGAGATCTGTGACAGCAGGTCAAGCTGCAATTTGATAATACAGCCAAGTTTCCTGCAGGAAAAGACTGTAAAAGTCCAAATACTGTTAACTTAGCAGCTGTGGTGGTATTTCACTACATATAAAATATTCTACAGGAAATCCACCAGCAAATATTTCTATTAGCTCATCTTAGCAACAACAATCTGTCTGGCTGAAAGGAAATGTAATTTTCAAACTTATGTAACACAAACATTTAAAACAAGCACTGTCTGGTGAGCATACCAAAAAGTCACCAGTTTCCAAAAATGAATTTCATTGCCTAGAGCTGTAAGTGTGTTTACAGGAGTCTGACACGCAGCAAGCTCCTGTTACTCTGCCTGGTGACAACTGCCCAGAGGAAACACAGAGGGTACTTGGTGTGAGAATGAAACTTCTCAGATACACATATATTACAGCAGAGGTAAAAAAGTAACTGTTAAAGCTAATGGCTGCTACTACTGATTATCATAAGGTATGCAAACAGACAATATAATTCACCCTGTTCTTGCTGCAGTCAATGTTGAAACTCCGAAGAATGAACAAAACATGTTCAGATGACTCCTATAAATTGAAACTGGGACATGGAGCCATGAAAATGAAGATACTCACTCAACTGTTTTCTGTTTCCCATTAAATGACCAAAACTAAACAACAGAAATAATCATATTCCCCAACCTCTGAAACAATTACCTCGCTACATCTCAAGCAAGAACCATGGTCGGGTTTTGTTTGATTTGCTTTATTTTTATTAGGAAGAAGGTAATTATCCTCATTTAAGCTGGCTATGATGTTCACATCATTGTTTGTAGTGACCGTATCTCAAAAAGAAAGGTGTTCAGTGAGATATTTAAAGTATCAAAAAATAAAGAAATACCTGGAAAACTTTGTTCTACAAAATAAATTCAAATTGATCTTCCAATAACATCCCTTTTTGTCAAAGGAGATAAATTAACAGAAGATCTTTCCCAGCTAACCTTCAAATAATGTCCTTCTTTTCTTCAAGGAAATTAAATTAGCTGAGAGTTTTTCCTAACACTAAAGCAGAAAGAAAGAAAGAAGGAAATATGAAAGTAAAGGGAATCAAGAAAAACAACATACCCAGCAGTAAACTGCCAGTTTTCACTCCTGAGTATTAGAAAAATACTCATACCACACCATTAGAAAAAGGTACCATGTTGAGATTAATTATTTCCTAAGATTCTTTTGCCTGACAATCTAAAACATTTTTTGAAACTGAAATCAAATAGCAGTAACTTTCATCACAATGTATCTCACATAAGGCTTATGCACAGTTTCTTGAGATAGTGACCATTTCCAAGTACAACCTGCAGAAGATTAATGATGTATTCTTGATGAAAATTATTAGATTTTGTTCCGTATCCCTGAGTCAGTATTACACCTTTTTCCATATCCTTTGTAATAAATATTAGCAGGAGTTGGGTAAGGGACTCACCTTCATCTAAAGGAACCTCTTCCTCCTCACAGGGAGAAGGAAGAAGAGGCTGCAGAGGTTCCATGTTGATTATGAGTTGCTTGTTCAAGGAGGGAGAGCTGCGACTCTGGGTAATACAGGTTCTAAAAGAATGGGGAAAACAGAGTCATTTGCTTTGGAAATAACTGCACTGCAGTATTTTTCGTCTCAGAAGCATTTTGCATAAATTATTAGGTCTTGAGCTATCATAAAAATCTCTACACATAGAATGCTGCTTTCAGCTGTGTTATGTTGCACCTTCTACTGATGTAAACATTTCAACACCTGAAGTGTGAGAGAGGTTTTGTGTTGGTTTACCTCCTTTTCACTGCCTGACTTCCTTTCATCTTAGGCAGGATTTCAGCGTGTTGCTCCTCTCCACAGTGCACAGCAATCAGTATTTGGATTCAAGGAAGGGGAAGGTTGTTCCATTGCCTCCAGAACTGGATAAAGGATTTGTTACAGTTTGAGCACGGAGGATCAAAGACTAAAGCAAGAACAACTGTATCCCTGTGCTTTACAGATACAGAGTGCTCTCGCCCATGCCCACACACCCCAGATGCTGCCTCTATACCATGCCTCTTTCCAGCACTCAGGCTGATTTTCTTTCTTATCTTACTTCGTTCTAAGAGGCTTTCCTGGTAGCAGCTGTTGAATATGCTCTGGAAAGTTTTAGGAATGCTGTTGATCTTCTTCAGTCATTATGATTATTAGCCTAAAAATATATTACTGAGAATATAAAAGGGCTCTTTTGAATACATTATCTAGGATTTACATGATACAGGCCTGAAGCAAGAGTCCTGCAATAAATCTTAACCACTGTGTCACAAAATGTTTTCTTTTTACAAAAGCAAAGATAAAATGGAAGAGTATTCCACTTCAGATGGTATATAGATATAGTGCTGAAACTTCACAAAATGTGTTTCAGCTTTGCACAAAGACTCAAAACTCCACATAAACTGAACAAAGAACCTATTGCAAGTCAAAAGATCAAACTGTGCGTTTCTGAAAGTTTAGGTAAACTCGGGACACAGACTTCCAGCTCTTAACCCACACTGCATGTCAGTTAATATTCTGTGGGAATGAAGAAGCCTTCTTGCTCAATTGATATGGTTTCTTGTGCCATAGCACATGCCCAAAGATATTTGTGTCCTAATTTGCATTCTCTGAACACTTTCTGATAACTATCTGGTTTAAACTTTCACTACACATAGGTTTCCACTCAGATTATTGTAATTATAGTCACACCAACTCAATGGTAAATCCATAGGCTTTTTTGCGCAATCCCTGAATCTTTGTGTGTGTTGTAAAAAGGTCTCAAGCAACTCCCTAAATATGAGTTGTGTCTGGGAGCACCCATAGGTTTCTACTCCATACTTATTCTACTCCTTCAGGCATGCCCTGGAAGCAAAATATTAAATAATTCATTGTGTGTTTGTCAGAACTTGCCACTGCATTAATTCTGCGTAATTACACACTTGAACAAATTTTCAGTACACAGTGCTTCAGGTGCAATATCTAAACAGATATTACAAGTCTCCAAGTATCCAAGTATCTCCAAAATATACAAGTATCCAAAAGATACTGAACAGTACCCTCCTCTCAGCTGCAGATTTCTTTCTTTCTGCAGCCATGGTACAACTGAATTGATGTTGAGGGTGAAAAAACTTTATATATATTTATATACTTTATATATATTTATAGATATAGAT
>VXAC01001108.1:495066-517042 GCA_013399225.1 Rhipidura dahli | reverse complement strand
TCTGTGCTTGGCATATGGGAAAGCATAACACTGTAAAGCCTTCTTGCTAGCTTGGAGAATATCCAAGGATTTAACTTGAATATCTAGATTACAAAATTTTAATGAGAGAACAGGCTATCAGACAACCACCATGTTTTTATTTCTTTTATTTCTGATTTTAATCACAAACCAGCTGTACACTTTACTACATCACAGGGTCTACAAATGCTCTTGAATCTTGTAGAAAACAGTAACAAAAGCTGCTCTGAAGTTCTTGACTTTAATTTCACTGGCATATCCATCATAAAAGTCTATTAAGGAAATTAAGCAGTGATAGAGTGTGAACTAAATTTGTATGAGGCACTAGAAAATTCTGATTTGCAAAATTGTTTGAATAAGTGGCTGGTTTCCAACATCACCAAAATACTGTAGCTAGTATCTAAAGCCCAAACAAAATTGCTAGAGGTGATGATGGGCTGGGGAGAGGGAGGGATTTTTGCTTTTTTTTTTTTAAGAAGGAATTTCCAATTTTTCAGACTTAAAATGTTAATTGGAAAAAAATTGATCTCATGACATTCTAATGAAATGTAGTTCTTCATTGTGCTTGCCTCTCCAGGACTGCATCAATCTAGGTTTCTAGATGTTATGACTCCAAGACCACTTGGAAGGTGGATTTTCCACAGATGCATTGTTGGTCCTGTTTCAGAAGGGAAGCCATGCCTCTTGGGGCAGAATATTTCAAACAGTTTAATCTAACACTTAAGGAAGATAGTGCTGGTCACTCTCTCCTGGGTTTGGTTGGGATAGTGTAATTTCCTTCCTAGTAGCTGGTACAGTGCAGTGCCTTGGATTCAGTATGAGAACAATGTTGATAACACGCTGATGTTTTAGCTGTTGCTAAGCGGTGTTTATTTTAATTCAGGGACTTCTCAGCTTCTCCTGTCCTGCCAGCAAGAAGGCTGGAGGAGCACAAGAAATTGGGATGGGACACAGCTAGGACAACAAACCCAAACTGGCCAAAGGGATATTCCATATCATATGACATCAAGCCCAGTGTATAAACTGGGGAGAAAATTGACTGGGAGCCACTGGGAACTGGTTGGGTACCAGTTGGCAAGGGGTGAGGAATTGCATTGTGCTTCACTCGTTTTGTATATCCTGCCTCTTTTACCATTGCTATTATTATCATTATTGTTATTTTCTTTCCTTTCTGTCCCATTAAATTGTCTTTATCTCAAACCATAAATTTTCTTACTTTTACTCTTCTGATTCTCTCCCCCATCCTGTTGGGAGTGCGTGGGGGGAGCGAGCAAGTGGCTGTGAGGTGCTTAGTTGCCAGCCAGGGTTAAATCAAGACACTTTCTCTGACTGAGACTTTTATAGAGCACTTTCCACTAAAAATATTTTTAGATCAAATCTAAAGTGCAAATTGGGTGAGGAAGTCTGAATGAAACTCACTTCTAAACTGTTACTCATCATTTGGAAAACAGGCCCACAAGGGAAACCAGGCATAGGGACAAGCTAAGCCTTAACCATGGAGAATTTAGAGAAATAATGAAGCTGAATGTGGAAATGATTAATCCTTCCCTAAATTTTAAATTTTGGCCAGCTTCTGTTGAAAATGATAGAGCTAATAAAATTCCCTCACTAGGGTATTCTCATTTCTTTGCCTTTTTGTTGTTGTCTGTTTACTTGTTTGGATTTTGTCCTGTTTTGCCAACCAGATGTCTACAGCTGCTAAATTTGGCTCCTGCTCAGAAAGGAAAATAATATCTAGGCAACAAAATGTTTTGCACTGTTTACCTCAAACTTAAAAACAATAACTCAACAACAAGTAGCTTAAGGCCAAAACCAATTATGAGAAATCTTCTCTTTCATAAATGTTTCTGGGATAAGAGCTATGAAAAATAGGGTGAAATAGAGGATGTTTTCTGCTATCCATAGGTGTACACATCCTGGGGGTGACTCAATATATATGGACTTTTTCTATATAAAGAAGCACAGTGGCTACATGGATGAGTGGAAGATGGTTTCTCCCCTCCCCACGGAAGTTCAAATTACTTAGTTGTTTTTCTTCTTTTCCTAAACTCCTGGATGCCTCAGATCTCTCCCTCAGAGCATCACACAGTGATTTGATTGTCTGCCAGGAGACTGGTGAGAGGCTAATTTACTGCAAGGAAAACAAACAGCGATTGCAAACGAGCAGCAAACCTGCAAGTGTGGTCAAGGGCCCTGTCACACTTGTGGATTTTTCTCTCTCGTGATGGTAAGCATGCTCCACACCTGAGCAGGTGCCAAGGGCAGCGTGGTGCTACCCTCTGCTTGCTGTCATGGCTGCCAAATTTTACTTTGGTGCATTTTTTGCTGACCAGTTTTATTTTTTTTCTGAGCAACGTAGCTTTTGAGTGCCCCACAGGATGAACCTTATACTGCATAAATCTGCAGGGGGGTTTAATCCTGGAAAGACTAGTTAATGTTTCCCCCGCTTCACATTTGACATCAGAAATCAAGAGTCACTGAAAATGAACTTAGATGCAGGAATATTTGGAATTTTTTTAATATCTGACTTCACTTTTACCTTGGGGTCACATTTGCCTCATTGTTGCTTCGTTTCTCTTGCAGTCAGGGAATATTGGGTATTGTTGGTTGTCGATGTTGGCCTTTCCTGAGTTTAAACAGTTGGGTTTATCCAGTCATCCTGCATCCTTCCCAAGGCAAGTCACCCTGTTCCAAGGTGAGCAGCTCAGATGATTTGTCTTCTGAAGGTCTTTGCTCCATGACTGGCCTTTGACTACAGAGGGAGTAAAGCAACTTTATGATTAGGCTATGCTGGATGCCTACACTCTGCTGGGGACAAATTCTACCTCTCTAGGAAAAAGGCAATTTTCATGAATGGAAAACACAGGTAATTCTACAGCTTTAAATCTGTCTATGGGAAAATATAAGGAATACTGAAAGTGAGGTATTAATTTGATTTTAATTGAAAGTATAGATTAAGCAGGTCTAAAACCTGGGGGAAATACATATTTATTGTATATTTTTACCAAGTTCTGGCACACTCTGAGTCAAAAAAGGTGCAGAGGGTGACAAATTATCTTCTGTGGATGATTCTTTTGTCCATATGTGTGGTTAGATTTGATAAAGAATGCAGCTCTTCATGCACTTCTCACAGAAACAGAGCATTTCACAGGGAAGGGAAAGCTCACCTTCTTCAGGCTGCAACTGTAAATAACCAGTGTGGAGTCCAGTAATTCATAACTAAATCATGTCTGAAAGAACTGATAAGTCTGGTCTGTTGTGAGGGTAAATATCAGAGCTACACTTATTAACATATGAATTCAAAACCTCTCCAGAAACCCCACTTAAAATTAAGGCAGATGATAACTTATTTATGCTTTTTCTCAAAGCTGAAGACAATACATACACTCCTAATCAAGAAAGCATCTGTTTGTGTCAGGAGTTGGTATTGATATTTTTAACTCCCTTTCTTTTGCTTTTTGCATTTAAATGACCAGGTTTCAGGTGGCACAACCAATGACTCCATCATGTTAGAAATCCCCAAGCTGCCTCCAAGCAGTGGGCGGTGTCCATGTGGCAGGGCTGTGCCATGAAACCAGGCTAGCACAGGTCCCCAAAGTGGTGTACTTGCCTGACCTGTTCCACACCTGGAAGGAGCCCTGCTGGCACCAGCACAGGAATCTTGGCCCCAGGCTCCATGACTTGCTGTGCTCCTCATTCCTCAGTTCGTGCGAGGCCGTGAGCTGCCCACGTCTCACAGTGCTGCACACAGTCCCAACCTGGGTGACCACTGCAGCTGAAGTATGAGAATAATGATTTACTATTAAATTTTAATCCTTGGTGAGCTGGATTCACAGAGTTACACGTGTGGCTCTGTGAATAATGATAAAGCTGGTTGCCACATGAACATATTACAGCGCCGGCTAAATATAGACACCCCATTAAAGTTCTATCTATGGCTTCCCTTAGGATCTGCTTAGAGATGAATTTTATCCTGAAGACACTCACTCCTCAAAATTATGTTTTAAAAAAAGAAAAATCTGAGCATGCAATTCGCTTACATGCTTTGCATTTCTAAAAGGATGTAAAATTCACTGAATGGTGCTTCTGCTGTGTGTAGCTGTGTAGAGACAAATGAGGAGAAACTTAATGAAAAAAAGATGGCAAAATTTCTATCAAGCATTAAAAGGTCTATATACTGGCCTAATTTGATTAAAACAAAATCCAAATGGATGATTTTTAATTTTTTTAATAAGCTAGGTGTTATTTTCCTTCTCCAAGTTTCTCTAGGAAACAAAACCCTCCACTTTCAAAATGGTGAAGAAATCAGGGTTAAGCCAACTCCTTTGTTTTGTAGCACAAAATTTCCATCACTTCCTTTAGTACATCAGCACTGCAGCTATAAAAGAAAGCAAGCATACAATACACTTGGCACAGCTAACAAGAAATAATTCCTAGCAAATAAGATCATTTTGCAGTAGGGTCTTAATTAAGTTTCTCAAGCCAGAAGAGGAGTTCTCCAAACCTCCTTTCCCTCCACCCCTTGTCTGTTGTAGCAGCAGAGTAGAGAGGAGCCACTTAGTAGTCTGGGTTTAACTTCAGACTCACTGCAGGGGACTTGTATGTCTTTTGCATATGGATGTAGCATTTATCAGTAACTTCAACCTTAAAAAAAACTGAAGATCCCCTGTAATTTGTGCCTTTTTCTCAAAGTTTATGTTGTATTCTTGCTTGTGTCCTATGAAAGTGCATGAAATGGGGCAGGCTCTTTCTATTACTTTACAGAAGAGGCACAAAGTGTGAGCAGGCACAAAACATACCTCATTTTGATGCTACATTTATTCATTTCCAGATCCATGGAGAGAATGTAGCTGAGACTCAGATTTAATTACCTCTGACAGTGAACCCCGTATCCAGACTTTAAGTCATTTGCTATTCCTGGAGGAGGGCTGAGGGTCTCACTGAAAGCACTGCTTTGGAAAAGGATATTTTTCACAGTCCCAGGAGCTCCAAGGTAATCCTCAGAATTTTGAGCAGTTAATTTTGTTTCTACTTTGGAGGCCAGCAGACTGAATTCATGTCAGCCAGTGGTGAAGGGAAATATCCATCTGGGAAGTAAAATGAAGGGCACTGTGAGCACAAGAAAGTAAACCAGGATAAAAAATTGGAGAGAAAGAAAAGAGAGAAAAAGGATTCATGTCATCTTTTTCCTCTTTCCTCCCATTAATCCCAGGAGTCCTTCAATGCTGCCTCATAGGGAACCAGTGTAACACTGACCAGGGAGTCAAACGATGCTCCTGTGAGAGATGTTTCATCTAAGTGCAGTTAGGCACAAAACTTGAGAGGGAATGATGCCACTTGTACCCAGAATATTGCTAAGGCCAGGGAATTGGATGCTTCACTGCTTCACTAAAATTTGCCCCAGGGACAGATGCAGCATTTGCCTCTCATCCTTTTTTCTGCCCATTGTTCTGCTATGCAAGATATGCCAGCAACAGTGGGGAGGTGACACGCTGCAAGTATGATTTTCCTCCAGACAAATCATACTGTGGGAGATTAGAGAGGCTTCAGCTTCTTGGTGTGTCCAAAATAAGGTAAAAATAATCTATAACAAACTAAAGACTGTTCTTTAATTGATCAGGAAAAAAGCATTGATAATCCTTAAGTTTTTGATGCTCAATGACATATTGTGGGAGTTTGTTTTTTACTTTTCAGATGAGAAAATAGTGGTGCACCCATACAATTACTCTCATTATTAAGAATAATTATTCACCCAATATTCCCTATTATTTCCATTATCCCTATGAAATACTTTTTACAAATCTGTCTAGCATTCCTGAATCCATTCTACCACTCAAGGTGACATAGGTGCAGGTGATCTTGCCTTGGGTCAAGACAAAGCACAATATTATCTTACTTCACACCTTATTTTCTGTTTCAATTTTCTATTACTTGTTGGTTTGGAGAAGTATATTCTCGTATTTTTGAAAGCAAATCTCTATGAGGCCTGTTCAAGGTAGGAGAGCGTGACCATACATGTTTCCCAATGTATGTTTTGGCTCCCATCAGTGCACTCTGACAGAGTTGCACATCTGAGATGTTCTCAGGGGTCTGTTAAAATGTTTCACTGTAATGTCATGGTCAAAGGGCAGAAAAACTCTGCTTTTATGGGTGGGTTGGTCAGAGTCTTGTAGTTCCATGCCTGTGAACTGAACTCAGACTTACTGCCGTACTCTACTGATTCTTCCACTTTGATCTTCTATTTTATACTCAGCACAGCTACTGAAGTGAATACAAAACCTCAGCATGAAAAATGGTTTCAGTGTGAAAATTCTTCATTTAGAATTTAAAAATGCAGGCTCTCATATCTGCCTCCTGAGGAAAGAAAAAAAAGAGAGAGTAAAAGGGAAAAAAAGGAAAACAAATAAATGCTTATTTTTCAAATTCAGTACTCTTGACTAAGTCCAGTGTTTTTAGCTGGAGTGCATGGTATTTGAAAGTAGTTGGAAAACAAACAGTGTATGTTTGTATGGGGCCACTGTAGAATATCAGCATGCAGCAATATATCATTTTGAGGAATGAAAAATATTTAGGAATTGGAAGTTATTGTCATCCAATATTTGTCTGCCATCACCTGTCCAAGGCATGGTACATATCAGGGAGTCAGCAGTGGGCATCATGTTTCTGCTGTCTCTGCTGGTGTTTCCATATATAAGAAAAGTAACTTTACTTTTCATTTTTTAGAAATAAAAGGGGACTTTTAGGCTGCTTTAAAATTGTTTTTTAAGAGTAGCAAAGATCTAGCAAGGGGAAGGATTTTTATATTTTCATTTTTTGCAACCTTCATGCTAAAACAGAGCCATGTTGGCCTTACATTGACTTTTGTTTTCCACAAGCAGCTCTGTGCAAGCTACCCAGAGTCTGTGTGCAGTCAGCTTGGCTGAGCTCTCTGCATTCTGGGCTGGGTTCTTACGGACAGTCTGTACAGCTACCTCTTATGTATTTAATAGTATCAAGAAAAGAATGTGCAAGTTATTCTCTTGCATTCCTGTGAAAGAAACCTGTGTATTTACCTCTTTTACCTCACCAAATTTCCTGTTCACAGCCCTGTCATTTTTCCTTGGTCACCTGCTTTCTGCAATAATGATGGGCTGACTTTCTCTTGAAATGTCTCATTTCCAACAGATTGCCTGTAAATCCTGACTTTTTTCACCACCAGTTCCATCTGTCATTTTACTTTGGCTGCTATAGGGGTTGAAAGCAAGCACACAACCTGGAAAGTGAACCCAGATATGAACCCAGACAAACATTGAATCCAGCCAGACAATGAAACTTACTTGGGTTTTTTGATAAAAAGTTATTTAAAATGCTAAAATATCCATAGAGTTTGTTTCAGTCTGCCTTGCTCTTTTCAAATTCTTATGAGTCCAGAGAAGGCAGTCAGATTGAGTGTCAACTGGCTGCATCATTAATAGCTATCATCAGCATATCTCCATTAATGTGTGTGGTGTTTCTATCTTTATGGACTGCTATTTACCTATGTAATGTGTATTTTATATACTGCTCATAATGGATCATTTTGTTCTTCTTGCCGGCTTGAAATTCAGCAGGAACTTACAAAACTCATGAGTTTCTAGCACACTTCCTTTAAGCTGCAGAGCAGCAGAAATCCTAACTGGCAGGAATTAATGCAATATGCACAAAAATTAGGGGAAAGTTTGCAATAAACAGGTCAGTTCACCAAATACATCTACATTTCGGAACATATCTGCTAGCAGCTGAGGTGCCTCATGAAAGAGTGATCTTAATCCTTAATTAACAATTAATTTATTAGAAAATACTAAAGTTGGCTTAAGGGAAACAAATAGTGGTGAGATGCCTGTCTCATCTTTGCTTAAGAGTGTGTTATTTTATAGTGGAGAACGAAAACTTTGCAATCTTGTTTTCTTCAGAATTTAATGAAGTTTTGTAAAATATTCTTGGGATCTGTCAGGTCCCCATGAAGGCAGGATTGGGTACCACGTACATGTGACAAATGGGAGTATTTACTCTAGAATGATAGTTCATTTAGTTCTGAAGTTCTCTATATGTGTGATAATGGCAGATCTTTGAATTAAACACCAGGATTTGTTAACCAGTCTATATTCAAACAGAGTTGTATGCAGAAACAGAAGAGACTGATTTGAGGGATACTTGGTTTTGAACATAAAAGCCAAAGTAGATTCTTTCTTGCTTTTTGCCAGCCTACTTCCAAAGATGTGTATGCAACCTCTAAAAGTATTTGTGTTTTGTATTGTTGGTTTTTGGAAAGTTTTTGTTGGATTTTTTTAGCACATGCAGAGTTGCTGGTGATTTTTTTATAGAAATAAAGAAGCAGATTCTTTCTTGGAGCTTATAGCTTGTATGCATGTTGTATTGTCAAAGACAATGAATCCCTTAGGGTCAGCAGCAATATTGGGATAGCAGCTGATGATGTAGCCCTGCAGGCTCTTGCACTTGTGGTTCCTCCTGACCACAGCATGTTCACAAGCTCAGCTTTATATGGTAGATATTAAATTAAAGCTGTAGAAAGGCTAATTAGTGGGTTAGTTTTTGCCTGTGTGTTTATAATCAGAACACAGCACTGGATCAAACCCATTGTGTTTGAGATGGAATATGAGGTGATCATCTTGGGAATGTAACAACCATGTGTTCACCCTGTGCTAGAGAAACAGATTCCCTTGGTGCTATGTAGTTGACATACTTTTTTTGAGAATTTGGAGATTTTGGTGAAAGGATGTAACTTCTGGGTACTCAGCCACGTGCATGGAAGCTAGGTTTTGCCCCTGGAATGCTGCCATGATCACAAAGATAGTGATCCAGGAGACACTACCTATAGGCCTAAGGAAAGATGACAATTCCTTAAGGACGCAGTGTGGGGTGAGAGAGAGGGTGATCCCAAGCTCATCCCACCTTGATCTGCTGCCTTTTTCTTCAAGAATATGTTGCTGCACCCATGGGAGAGGAAGCCAAGTGCGTGGAGGCTTGCCTCATGCCTCACAGCAACACCATGTATGTGGGCTGTGCCCACATTACCAGGAATAGAGATGACCCAAATCAAAAATAAGGCTCAGGCAGACCCAAAAGGCTCTGCCTGACCTGGGGTTCTTTGAGACTGCAGCCAAACAGCTCTCAGGATACAAAGGGGTACCTATAGAGAGTAATTAAAACTCGCTTCAGTCCTGTAGTGCTGGTACTTGGCTGAGTTACAAACTGCCCTCTGTGTGCTGAGATACTGACCTCAGTCAGCATTTGCAGGATTGCTCCCAGAAGTTTTTGAATCTGCAAGACAACCAATATTTTGGCAGGCGTTCAAGACCTGTTTGTGTGCATGTGATATTTATTTCTATATCCTGAGCTGTAGTGCTGTGTGAAACTTCTCTCAAGACATTAATATGTGTCAAATTTCAAGTCAAACGATTTAGACTTCCATTGTACTTGTTATTCTACTGATTTATTTTTTATCCTCTGGGTTTCAGAAGAAAATGAAGGCCAAAAAGCAGATGCAAAAATCCTCAAGTATACAGAGAAAAAAAATATAGCTCTCTTCTTATCCAGTTAGTTTCCAGATCTGTTCGTACCCTTCACATCAGCAGAGGATTGAGTACAACTGACAGGGATGGAAGAGAAGCTTCAGACTGGCAATGGTTTAGGCTGGTACAGGCAGTTCTGCAATTTGACAGCCTGGGAGCTAAAGAGGTTTTGAGGGGAAGCCTGAAGGGCTTTGCCCCCATGTCAGCTCTACCAGCAGCACAGCTTACCATAGGCCCTACATTTACAATATTTTGCTGGTTGTGTAGCTAAGAAGGTGAAGGAAATGTGGAGTTTTTCTCTGGAGCAAGGCCAGCTCTTTCTTCCACAGAACAGCAAGGCTAATTGTATGCATGACCTTTTTCTGGCTTGGACTCCTGATCACTTCACCAGTCTTGAAGGATGTAATAAAACTAAAATAAGTCGCAAGCTGAAAACAAATTATTTGGACAAGGAGAGCAGAGATACGGATTTTCAAAATGTAGAGCAGTAATTAAATGAAACCTGGCAGGCCAGACTTGGAGGAGTTTTCAGTTCTTGAATTTGAAAGGAATCCTCTGTGCTGAAGCCAGAACCTTTGTCACCCGTAACCTAGTGTCAAGTTCTGCTTTATTATGTCTGTAGTGTCTTTGCAGTGAATATCTACACCAGTGGGAAGGAACTATGTCCAGAATGATGCCCTGCCTCCTCTTCAGACCTGCAGTCACAGTGACTCCTGTAACTTATTCAGTGTAATATTTACACATGCATGTAACTTCTGGTTTGCTACAAAGTTACATTAACAACAGCAAAGTTGGAAAAAATCAAAAACCTTTTTCTTCTCTTCTCTTTTGCTGGTATTTTAAATTGCTGGCATTTAAGAGGTGCTCATCTCCATCTTCACTTGTCCTGGAAATTCAATTCAGGAGGTAAATTCTACTGAAGAGCCTCTGGAAGTGAAAGCCAGTAATGCACCTTGATGATCTATGGATGTTTGAGCTGCTCAAAATTATGCAACTGTAAGTCCTATCTGATTTAACAGATAAGGTCTAATTACAAAAGGTCCAGCGATGGAGCCTGTGCTTGTGAGGCAGAAGGTCTCAGGGACATTTTAGGCAGATAAGAGATTAACTAGGAAGATAAAGTATAGGTAAAATAGCAAGATAGACAATGTAGGAGGGGGTATTAGTAAACTAGTAATTGAAGAGATATTTATACTATTTCCTGTAAAGTTCACTATGGGGAAAAGAATAAGAAACAGAGTTAATTATGTCAGTAACTCAGAAGCTGTTCAAGTGGTGAGCCCATGATAAGGACCAGAAAAACTCTTCAGTCAGCAGTACAGGAAAGTGAGGGCTTCACTAAAAGGAAGTCCAGGGACACTGAGTCTCTGGGATAGTCTAAGAACAAGTCTGCAGGCTGATTTCCATTCAAATGCATGTAGCTAGCACAGGTCAGTCCCTCAGTGCAACACTTGCTCCATACTCTTGTGGAAGGACAGTCTGGTGCTAGCTCCCACTGCTCTCCTAGGGATGTCCTGTGCTCTTCTGGCCTAAGATACTCATGGGGAAAGCATTGTCTGTGCAACATCTGTCCTGGTAATTTATAGCAAATAATTGCTGTATTATTTTCTTGTGATTCTATGTGTTATATGAGCAATACCCTATCTTGCCATCAAGACAGAATTGCTTTCTATTCTTGGAAGGGCAAGTCTGCTCTAGGGACTGCGTTAAAGTGCTGCTCTACTCTGAGACCTGGCTGGGCCAGATATATCTCCCTTCCACTGCAGCTGTAAGGGTGAATAACCTTGGCAAACCCAGTCACAGCTGACATGCTCTTCATCTGTGCCTCCACAGCCCCCTACAGCTGGCAAAGTGTTTAAGAAATGCCACACTTCCCAGGGAATAATATCGCCCTCTCCTTCGGGACTCCTGACTTTCTTGCTGAGAACTAAGCACTGGCTAGTTGTTGTCTAGTGTTTTGTCCCCTTTCATAGATAAAGGAGAAGGAGTAATGGCTCAGTGCATTACCTGGCCAGCTACTCTCCTAGTTCATTCTCTCCACTTGCCCTAAGCCAAGGGGGAAGCCCCTGTTCTACTTTGTTGTGTTATTAAGCATATTTCTGCAACTGCAATGTTCTTTCATTAAGTTTGTTCCACTGTGACCTCCTTGAAAGGCTAAGTGCAACTTAGTGCAAGTAAGGGGTGCAGAATAGTCTTCAAAGACTCTTTCATGTTGTATTTTTATCTTTGTCCAAAGATAGCCTAGTCATATCTATAAAGCTGTGATTTCTCTTTGATAAACAAGGTTCCTTAAGATTCTTAAACAGCTTAATAACATCTGTGTCAGAATCTCCTATTTATGGTGCTAATCAAACCCCTTTGGGATCCCTACAGACCAAATACCTAAGCTGCTGTCTCTACATACTTCCTATGTTTATTCACAGCCAGGGTCCCTAAGGCTTCTTACAGACATATTCTCTATGAAGTTATTTTCACTTTGTTGTATTTTGTTAGAGCTCATAAAAAGACCTATCAGTAAAAAAACTGTTCTAACTCACCTCACATGAACATACTGATGCCTTAGTTCGCATAGTACCCTGCCAGACTTTTAAATATTCCATTATTTATTTACTACAATCAGTAGTAAGATGATGGATTTTTTAAAACTAATTATTTCTTCTTACAGTTTCCATTACATCAGTTTCCTGTTGATGGTGACAGTAACAATGTGTGTGATGTGGGGTGGAATAATGAGCCTGCTGAATAAAAAATAAGGTCAGATTTCTTCTATGTAATAATATAACAAAGATAAGATGTTAGATATCCTCCTTTGCTACTGTTTAAAATGTATTGCCCTCATCCAGGAATCCAGATTCCTTCCATACAGGCAGATGGTTTTCAGAGCTCATTTCAAAGGTATCATTCCAATAGCAACAAAATATAACTAGTACCAACAGAGTCCAAAAATCCAAATTCTTCAAGCTGTGGTGAAATGTTCAAAGCCTTTTTGGTTGCTGAATTATCTGCTTGAGATGTGGCTAGCAAGTTACTGCTCTTTCTCCTGACAGTCAGATGGTATAATCAGAACCTACATGACATATTTGTCTGTCTTTAACATTTTATCACATCACTCTGTTCTTTCATCTAGAAACTACTACTTGTCCTTCTATGTAAATGTATCTATCTATTCATTAGTCTGTCAGAATGTCTATAAATATTAGATTGTTTTGAGGAGGCAGTGCCTAATTTGTCAAATGAAAATAGTTTTCTCCAGCTCTAGCACATGAACTGTGATGGATGCAGTAAAACCCAGAAGTTACAGCTATTTAGCTGGTGGGTGCCTTGAAAGTGTGTCACACGAATTGCCCAGCTGGAGAGAATTGAAACTACAGTGCAAATCCTGTTATTATCTTCAAAAACATATGGACAGAAAAAAAAAAATCGACTTCATATGTCAGTTGAGGCCCATTTTTAATGACTTTTTCAGTCACCCATGCGTAGGAGCTCAGTTGATGTATGAAGTAGCCTGAATGATATTTCAATCCTTACATTTCACTGAAGATCTATTTTCTTTCTTGCCCTCATTGAAACCTCCTAGACTATCTGGTTACAAGATGTCTCAAAATATCCTCTGGCAGCCAAGTGAAAGTAGTAAAGTGGTTTTGTTTCTTTTGCCTCTTTTCCAAAGTGGAACCATTCTGAAATCCATCAAGCAGCGTAACAGCAACATGTTGTGCATACCCTGCAATAGAAGAGGTGTAAAATGATGTTGGCAACAAAGTTATTATTAAGAGTGCCTGTCTTTTGTCAGATAGCTTTGGGAGAAGAGAGAGGCATTGCAAGGAATGATATTCACACCAATAGCCACACGTCCATTTGTGCTCACACATGCACTTTTCAAAACACTACAGTGTGCACTGACAGCCTGCAGAGGATCAGCTTCAAAAATTTCCTTTGAGTCATTTCTTAGCCTCCAGAAGTGCCTGGGAAAGGTGTTTGTGATCAAACTGAAATGTAAAACTGCAATACTATAAATAGTAGCAAGTTCTACTTGATGGAGAATATCCTTCTCCAATACAACATCAAGTTCTTCTTGAAGAGAGTAAAATCAGGGTTGTATTGACATTTCTATCTATTTTGTGTTAAAGGAGGCTGATAATAGCTTATTCTAATCACTTCTGCCTCAGGAAAATATTGGTATTGTACTGAAAGAAAAGCTTCTTTTCATATTGCATTAGGTTTTTGTGGGTTTTTTTTAATATTGTTTCTACTCTGGTCTGTGGTGAGTCAGACACTTAGATATAGCCTTTGTTGACATCCCTGTGAACAGTACATTGGGTGCAAGTACCCAGAGTACTCCATCCTTCAGAGGAAAAATGCCCAACCTGTCTTTCCTCTCTACATGCATTTCCTCCTTTGTATGTTTCCAGTACCATACCACAATCCAGGTATCTGTTTTCAGCTCATCCTTACCCCAATCCCTTCAAGCTGTATTGCAGCAACATGAAAATAGGAATAAGGAATTAGGGATCTGTGTGAAATTTGAAAGAGTTTGATGTCTGGATTGTCCAGAGGTCCTAGAGCTGCATTTTCAAAGCCACTTGGATGATACCCACTAACAACTTGCCCTTTTGAAAAACAGTTAGGGAGCAACCATAGCAGCCTCTATCCCACTGGTATTTGAAGTTTCCATTCCTAAGCATGGACTTCAGCTGCCTTCTCCCAGGTCTCAGACACCTTTGGGCATGTACCTAGGGTTGGAGAGACACCTTGAGTGTTGGTTCCATTCCTCTGCGTGTCTAGGATGCCACTTAGCACCTGTGAACTACCAGTAGTGTCAAGAGCTTTCTGTATCTCAGATATGACCTTTAATCCCAAACCAGAGATTGTCAGGGCCTGAATGAGAAATAAGCATACTTCTTCTTTTTCAATCCATAGTTCAGTTTTTCTTTCTTTACATAAGTTGGACAATGAATTCCTTTCCAGAGTGCCAAGGGTTTGCAGCAGCAGCTATCCAGCCTATATCTTATTATTCTGCACTGCTTTCTTATTGTAAGGCAATGGGGATGATTAAGAATTCTGAAATTCTGTATTCTTCTAAGAAAGTGCAGTACATTATGATGGCTTTGTTACTGAAGAATTAAGGAGAATAAAGCTACTCTAAAGAGGAGAATTAGTTCATTCACTACAGTGCTTGCTAAATACCTGCATAATTTTGTTGTGAATACTAGCCTTGGGAGGATGGAGATGTCTTCCTTTTTCCTGACAGAGGCTCTGACAGTGATTTTAGGCCACATGGGATTGCATCTCTGTAGGAAAGAGTTTGAACTACGAGTGGCCATTCTTCAGAGTTGTTTCTGATTTTGTGTTAGCAACATGTTCTTTTTACATGTACAAGGCCAGATGTGCACAGGAAAAATGAGGCACATGAACATGAACACCAGATAAATTACTGCTTGTAAATGCAAATGTTATTTTCTAACAGAGTGCATGGCTGGGGACCTGTTTGGTATTTGGCCTACAAGAGGCAGTTGGTGACAAGCTATTAACAAAGGAGAGTAGCAGATTGGTTTTGTTGGGACAGCAGGCTAGGCAGTTTTAGTGATGCCATATTTACCCCCAGAAGGGAAATGACTGATACCAGAAATGTGTGTTATTGTGGCTTTTATTCACACCCATTTTCTGTTTAAAGTAAAGGGAATAAAACAGTGGCTGTAGTTAAAAAGTATTTGGAGCAGAAAAGGAGCTGTCTGGTATCCCTATCAATCTTCCTTTGTTGCAGTTCTTCCTGAAATCTGTGATTTCAATTACAATTTTTTTTCTTCAGATAATGAATATATACAGTAGTTTTCACAACCTTTTAACAGAAAGATAGCATTTAAATCTGCAAGTGAGGGTTAAGTCATCTGGTTGAGTAAAGGATGGGAAATCCTTAGCAAGTTGGGTACATGACCCATTTTCTAGACTGTCTGTGATTTAAAAGAGAGTTTAAAAGTCCTAAATAAATAACACAAGAAGAAGAACTATGAGCTTAACAAAAACAGCAATGTGATAGAGTAGGAGTTTCGTGTGTGCTAGTGGTTCCAATAAACAGTTTAAATATGTAAATCTGTAGTAAATAAAGACAAGGAGGAAATGGTAAAGCAAACAAGTTGAAAGGACAATCATTTTAAAGAGGCTGAATGAGTGTTCCACAAGTTAATTGTTCAGGATAATGCTGTTTCTATTGGAGTAGAAAAGCTGAATTTAAGAATCAGCAAAAGGCTGTGCCAAGGCTACAGCTTGACTCGTCAAACATCAACCTTATCTATCAGCCTTAAGAGAAGCCTTCAGCTGGATAAGCAGGAGCTCCTCTTTGGAGGAAGATTTCTTTCATGGTCATCATGTTGAACACAGCCCCTGATTTTATGGAGAAATGTTGGAGAGCTGTTTAAACAGTCAAAAGTTATATGAAACACAGTAAGGATTTTCAGGATCATCTCTTTCCAGTACAGTGTTCCTCTGCCTTCTTTTTGTGGTAATGTTAAACATTCAGAAATTACAGGTGCTGTGTTAGACTCCCTAATGTTAACAGAGTGCAAATATGAAGAGATCCTTCATTCACCATGAACCAAAGATTTTAAGATAACCAAAAATAAAGTCTAAATAAGGTTTCTGTAAACCAGCAGGATTTAAGCTGAAGGTGGCTAGTGTTCATAGGGGCACCTATTCAAGGGTCATAACTTGAATAACAGAAAACAAGTGAGGCCACATTCAGGAGCCAGAAGACTTTTCTGTCCCTTCTACAACTGCCCAGAAGTCTGTGCTGAATTATGAGGCTGCTGAAACTGGGGCAGCAAGAAGGCACACGTGGTCTGTGCTTGGTCAGAGGAAGGCAGCTGTGGGGTGCCACTGGCACTCCTGCCCTTGTGCCTGCCCTCCCCATGCTACAGGCTTGGGGAAGAGTGGCTGGAAAGCTGCCTGGTGGAAAAGGATCTCGGGGTGCTGGTCTAGAGCTGGCTGAACATGAGTCAGTGTGTGCCCAGGTGCCCAAGAAGGCCAATGGCATGCTGGCCTGTATCAGCAATGGTGTGGCCAGCAGGACCAGGGCAGGGATTGTCCCTCTGTGCTCAGCACTGGTAAGGCAAATCCTGTGTTCAGTTCTTGGGCCCCTCACTACAAGAAAGACACTGAGGTGGTGAAGGGTCAGAGNTGGGGCAGCAAGAAGGCACACGTGGTCTGTGCTTGGTCAGAGGAAGGCAGCTGTGGGGTGCCACTGGCACTCCTGCCCTTGTGCCTGCCCTCCCCATGCTACAGGCTTGGGGAAGAGTGGCTGGAAAGCTGCCTGGTGGAAAAGGATCTCGGGGTGCTGGTCTAGAGCTGGCTGAACATGAGTCAGTGTGTGCCCAGGTGCCCAAGAAGGCCAATGGCATGCTGGCCTGTATCAGCAATGGTGTGGCCAGCAGGACCAGGGCAGGGATTGTCCCTCTGTGCTCAGCACTGGTAAGGCAAATCCTGTGTTCAGTTCTTGGGCCCCTCACTACAAGAAAGACACTGAGGTGGTGAAGGGTCAGAGAAGGGCAACAGGGCTGGTGAAGGCTCTGCAGCACAAATCCTGTGAGGAGTAGATAAGGGAGCTGGAGGTGTACGGTCTGGAAAAGAGGAGGCTCAAGGACCTTATCCCTCTCTCCAATTGCCTGAAAGGAGGTTGTGGCAAGACAGGGCTCTGCCTCATCTTCCAGGCAGTCACCAACAGGTCAAGAGAGCACCACATCAAGCTGAGCCAGGGGAGGTTCAGGTTGGACAGAATTTTATCACTGAAATAGTGGTTAAACATTGGAATGGGCTGCCCAGGAAGGTGGTGGCATCACTGGAAGTGTTCAGGAAATGACTGGATGTAGCACTTAGTGCTGTGGTTTACTTGGCATGGTGGTGTTCAAAGTCCTCATGGACTCCATGAGGAGANAGATAAGGGAGCTGGAGGTGTACGGTCTGGAAAAGAGGAGGCTCAAGGACCTTATCCCTCTCTCCAATTGCCTGAAAGGAGGTTGTGGCAAGACAGGGCTCTGCCTCATCTTCCAGGCAGTCACCAACAGGTCAAGAGAGCACCACATCAAGCTGAGCCAGGGGAGGTTCAGGTTGGACAGAATTTTATCACTGAAATAGTGGTTAAACATTGGAATGGGCTGCCCAGGAAGGTGGTGGCATCACTGGAAGTGTTCAGGAAATGACTGGATGTAGCACTTAGTGCTGTGGTTTACTTGGCATGGTGGTGTTCAAAGTCCTCATGGACTCCATGAGGAGAACTCCATCTTGGAGGTCTTTTCCAACCTTAATGATTTTATGATTCTATTCTATAATTTGATTCTATGATTCTAAGGACACAAGCTGTGCTCCCCTGAGCTGCCTCTCTATTAACATCCCTGTGGTGCAGCATACCAGGATACCAGACATGTCATTCTCATGGCAGAACTGTGTTCCCAAGTACGCCTGCCTAACTAGTGCTGTTGATTCAGTTAAGACAGACTTGGTTTAGCTTAAAGCAAGACTGAGCATGTCTCCAGGAGATGCACTCACAACTTCGAGGAATAAACACATAGGTCAGAATTGCATAGGTCAGAATGCAAAAATTCTAGAAAAGTGTTCTGACACCTTGAAAGCCAGTGAATGAATGGCCCATACATGATGGTGGGAATGTAAGTTAGGTGGCTGGGGAGCCTTCAAGGTGGAAAGTTATCTTTTTCTGAAGCAGAGCAGAGCAAATGCAGTCTGAGGAAGAGGTATGGTAGTTGCTCTTGTACAGTCAGATGTCCCATTTAGGGGCATTGTGAGACAACTAGAAGCAATATATTTTGTACTGAATAATACAATTATTTGGAATATAATTTTTATATTTTATATTTTATTGTTTTATTCCTGAGGATTTCCAGACAAGTCTTGTCTTTTAGCGCTGTATAAGTTTCTTATAGACTATTCAAACACAATTCTCTCAAGAAATCTGAGTTACTGTTAGATAACTATGAAGTTACTTCAGCTAAACCCACATAATTTAACATGTATATGGAAGGAATACAACACTGATTGTACTCGAAATTTGCATCTTAGCTATTGTTTTGAAGACTGGCTCATTAATGATGTCACTGCAGTAGGTGATTTTTTGATACTCATTATCTTGATACTTTCTTATGAGTGACAAAACCACAGAGGCTGATTTCCAAAGATAGGGTTTCATCCTCAGCATACGATCAGTCTAGGCTGCTCCTTGTTTTGCAGTTAGAGTTCAGGGTCTCACTTTTAACCCACAGCATTTCAAATAATCTTCTTGAGCCACTCTGCCTTTCCCACACACCTGAGACATTTTACATGAAGATCTCTGTTTTAAATGAGAAGGGGTTAATATTCCTGTGCTTGGAGTTCTAAACAGTGTTGAATGTTCATTTTTCTTAATGAAAAATGCATTTAAATAATGTAGGCTTTTCTTATATTGTTGTTACCACTGTAACTCTACAGATTGCTCATAATATGTGAGTGCCTATAGCTATTTGGAAGAGTGGCTACTATCATGTTGACTATAAATCTAAATTAACAGAAGTGCATGATTTATGTGCATATGATGCAAGCACTCAAGGGGCAGGCTGTTTGTGAGAAAAGCATAATTCTTTTATTAACTTCCAAAAACACCCTGTTTACGCCTTTGGGAATTCACAGAGAACACGTGCATGTATAACAGCATAGGAGCAGTGCAAGTAGGGGTGTGATTATAGGAAATACAATTCTGTTTTCTATCTATAACATCTTTGATTGCTGATTATTCTTGTATCTGTGCCAAAAAGAGTCAGAATATTGCCTGGAGTTAGTTCAGGACAGCAGAACGTAATGAGTATGACTGTGATCCCTTT
The DNA here is from genome assembly GCA_013399225.1 of Rhipidura dahli. Classification (NCBI taxonomy): domain Eukaryota; kingdom Metazoa; phylum Chordata; class Aves; order Passeriformes; family Rhipiduridae; genus Rhipidura; species Rhipidura dahli. Next base: position 497,616 of record VXAC01001108.1, on the reverse strand, counting down.
ATATGGAGAATAAATTTTTTTTTCTTTCTGTCTACAACACTGGAATTGAATTGTAATTTGCTCTATATGGAGCAAAACTATTTACTTGCAGCAGAGCCCCTATCAACATAAAGACAAAAAGATGGGTTCGTATTAGAGGACCCTGATTCAACATATTTAGGCTCAATCATTGATTTTTCCCCCTGGCCTTTGTCATGTTCCTTAATTTCCCTGCTGACAATCCTCTGTGAAACTGATTAATAATATTAATGTCCTTAGCTAATTTATTTAGAGAATACACAGAATCTGGAATAGTGGGGGTTAGACTATGCTTTAGTGGTAATGCTAAACCACTTTATTACAACTAGCCTGCTATAGGAAGGACCTAGTCCAAAATCCCACTGTGCCTTAGATTTCTGTTAGTAAACAAGAAGAATGAGGTCTCCTGATCTCCAACACGTGCTAGAAAGCCTGCTGATTTAGTCAACAATGGCTCATTATCTAAAGCGTTTATTGGATTCATTAAGCACTGAAAGCTGTGGATGAAAAAGAGGGGCGTGTTTTAATTTCCTCATTCCTGCTGCCACTCTTCTCGCTTTCTTCACACTGACATTCCTGCTGTAATTAAATGTTCAGCTTCTTGTTGTGATTTCTGCACACACTGGTTCAACGGCATAAAGTGATGTTTCTTTGTGGCAAAAATTCGCCTGGACTGTTACTAGATCCTCTTGTGTTTTAGAGATTACTTACTAGGAGTCTCCTCCTAAATATTCCACTATAAGTGTATTTGTCTGACTTCCTCCTCTGAGTGAAAAAGTATTGCCTGGAACTGGCTACTCAAGCCCACTGTGCAGAATTGGTTTGCATGTTTTGTAAGGTACTGATGACTCCCATGCTTCAGTTGTAAGTCATTTGCTTACATGGGCTCTCTTTCACCTCAAAAGCCCAGGCAGCAGCAGTAAGCTGATCCATATTAGAACTTTAGCAACTAAAAATACTGAAGCCTTCAAAGAGAAGACAACAAAATGTTTAAAATGTTATTTTTAGGCATTTTAACCAGTGTTGTGCCTTTGAGGGCTGATGGTAACATCTACCTTTTATGTTGCATGCCTAATTATTTGACTTAAAAAACTGAACTATAGCGGGATTGACATCCAGCAGTGGGAATATGATTTGAATACAAACCTTCTAAAGACAGATGAGCCAAATTATTTGTTCAATACCACTGAATTCTACCCAAAACAAATTCTCCATTTATTCCTGTACAGAATTTTGAAGAGAGCTGCACTTTGTAGTCAGACTAAATGAGAAAGACAGAATACTCTAGGAGCTGGCAGGAGATTTCAGCTCAGCTGTCCTTCATTCTTCCTTTTTATTTTCTTTTTTTTTCCTCAATGTTTAACATAACTTCTTAATGTTTACTATTTTTGACATTCTTCTCTTATGACTTGGAGGCAAAAAATTCATAGAAATTATTTGTTCAGGTTTCCCATCATTTATCACTAAAGTCAAGTTACTACAAAATACTTGTTCTTTTAACAAACAGAGAATAAGAGCATCTGGAGCTACTTTTTTTTTTTTCTGGAACAGTGACAAAAATGTGAAGTGACCTTCTCACAGAGACCTGTGATGTCAACAGTATTTTTTTAAAGTGCAGTGGAAACGAGTATTTTCTTTCTATTCAAACTTACTCCATAAAACTACTTTTCATAGCTTTGTACTTGTCAAGGCTCATTGAGTAGAAGTCTGAGGCAGTAAAGTGTTATAACTATCTCAGCATGTCCTTCTATCCATCCTTATTTAAGATCTACAATTATTTCTTGCTGCGTTTTCTCTTTTCTTATTTTCAATTTCTTTCTGCAGTTAATTTTTATCTCTAGATTCTTTGCCATATTAGTTGCTTAGGAAGGTCTTGTTTTTATACTCTTGATGTATATTTTTAAAAACAGTTCATTAAACACAAAGTAATATTATTTTTAATCCTAAAATTTTAATGGGAAAAGAAAATCATATCTTGTTAATAAAGACTATGTTTTAGTTAGCTAATGTCTAAGACGTCCAAGTCTTTTTCCCTAGTACTGGGAAAAAATATTTATATTGTGGTATTAAGAAACCAAATTCTTATCCCCATATTTTACACAGAAAACAGATGACCTGTGTTGGATACCAGAAATGAGGAAAAAAATCCAGAATGTTTCCCCCCCGCCCCCCCACCTCCTTTTTCTGTATTCCAGAACATCTTCTTCTCTTTTCCAAATTTTGAAGCTGTTGGCAGGAGTCACTGAGATTACATGCATCCTTTGACTTATGGCTCTTCTACTGAAAACTTCTGAAGAGCTTAAATGTCAGCAGTTTGTCAGCCCTGGGGGAAACAAATTGATCCTCAATAAGGGAACAATAGTTTGGGAAATATGATACTGTTTTAAATTTGGTAAGATAAATCTCTGTTCCTCAGAGTTGCATTGAACATGAGAAGTGTTGATGCTGTATCTCTTTTTTAAAACTAAGTTTTGTACTTTTCCTTGTTAGTATTATGGTTCAGAAGTATAATGAATTCGTTTTAAATTAATA